>CANYBF010275858.1:0-13365 GCA_948192965.1 Dalechampia spathulata
AGGGCAGTCCTTAGCCTTTTGTGCTTCTCCAAAAATCTCTTCAGTGCAGAGGAGCCAGAACTCTGTGTTGAGGGGCCATACCTGTAAGTTGATAGCTCCTCATCAGCAGCTTGTTGATTGGGAAGTAAGCTAAATTTTGCACGCCTGCAAAGCAGTGAATAAAGTGCAAATGTGCCACCTGAGAAGAACCGAAAGTGTTGGCAAAATGGGAATAAAACCGGGATTCATACGAATAAAAGTCCTACTTAAATAACTGATCTTACCTTCACCATTATCATCTGCACCAATTAGGATAAAGACGTACTTAATCAAAGATGACAGAGTAAGGGTCCAGAAAATCAAAGAAAATGCACCAAATATTACTTCCTCGTTTTGATGAGTTTGTAATTTCCCAGAAAATGCACTTGTAAACGCGTACAAAGGTGAAGTACTAAGATCCCCATGTACTACACCAAAGCTCTGATATGCTAATATTAGATCCCTGGAGAGATTAACCCATGAAAGCTGCATTGCCCCATAAGTTGAGTTAGGCTTATCATAGACCCCACTTCAATTTATTTCTACCATATATTAATTGTCATATGCAACTTAGTTTAAGCTACTCTAGCATCTCTTCTTTATTAGGACAAGCAATAAAATGACATACAAGGTCGAAAACTAAAATGACATATATATAATATATATAGATAAATGCATGAATTTATATTAGTTTGCAAATAAAATGCATGAAAACATAGTTTAAAATATCATTTAAGAAATGATAATGATAATTATCACTCACATTAATAGTATCATAGTCTTAGTACTAAATAAGATTAAAATAATTTTTAATTTTTTAAAAAATTTTATAAAACATATAGATAAATTGTAAGGACTTTTTTTGAACATTTTTCTATTTTAATAGAAAAGAAAAATCAAAATAAAAATACTTTTTTATAAAAATAGGAATAATGGTATGTTGAGAAATAGGCAGTGCCCGATTTCAAAGTGTAGTAAAAAAAGGATAAATATTTTTAAAGTCCCATTAGATTATTGATTTAAATGTAAATAAGGAGAGATAGGTTTTATCAGAGCCCATTTTCGATCCTGGGATCTGTAAGTTATGCGTCAAATGCCTGGCACTTGTCACACTATCCGTTTGCTGTCATGGGTGCCAATACTTTCATCTTTCCTTACACAGACACGGACATCTCAATACTATTGCTTACACCCTCAAACTAACCTCTTCAAGCAAATTTTTAATAAATCCTTAAACAGAACAAAACAAATGGAATTATTATACAAATTATTTATTTTATTTTATACTTTATAATAATATCCTATATTTTTTAGATTCTTTTTATTTATTTCGTAAGAATAACAATTTCCTCATAAAATTAGTATTTTTTTATGATAACTTGAAGTAAATTTAAAATAAATTTGATGGAGATCTTTTTATAAATTAATAAATTTTATGTTATATAATTTATTTTTATAAATATTTCTAAAAATCATGATTTTTGTAAATTTTTCAAAAGTGACGTTTTTACAAAATTATTTCTATTTCTATTTTCAAACAAACATTTTGCAAAAAAAATTAGAAAATATAAATTAATTTAAAATAATTTAAGATTTTTTTAAAACTTTAATAGCAATATCAAACATATCTTAATATTATATTATATGAACCAGAAACAAATTGCACCGATAATGACATTGATATTTTTTATTAATAAAATTAGATTAATATTTTTAATTTGATAATAAAATTTAATTATTGAGCTCAAATTAAAGTTTTAAAAAAATTTTAATATGAAAATATTGAGTTAAAAATTAAAATGTAATTATATGACAGTTTCTTTTAAAACAGTCATTAATAGATCATTTTCTTCTAAAATTGGAAGATAATTTCACTTATATCTTTTTTAATTTAATAATTAAATTTAAAATTATAAGATAAGATTTCATTTTTATATCTTTTAAATATCTTATTTTTATAAGATTTAAAATATTATTTTCTATATAATATTTTAAAATTATCTTATTTTAAATATTTATAAGATTAAAAAATTCAACATAATTTAAATAATCAATTCTTCTTTTTTTCATAAATAATTAAATCATTATTTGATGTCATTATCATGATAAAATATCAAATTTATTATAAAACTTAGTCAAAGATGTTGGGTCGTGTGGATTACATACGAATAGTTATAAGTTTTTTATTTATTGGTGCCTGTAATATCATAATTTATTATTAAATTTTATTGGAAATATTTGAAAACAACTAAATATTTAATATTCAATAAATAAAATACAAGTCACCTTGGAGACCTCCGGAGATTTCATTGAGACCACCCACATTGGATAAGATTTAGATTGGATAATGTCATGTTTGTATTCCAAGTCAAATATAATATAAGCCATATCGAATTCAATATTATTTTGTGCTTTTTATAAAAATATACAAACCATAAAAAATATTTATAAGAATATAAAATTTTGAAAAATTTAAGATATAAATGATCCGATTTACTTATGAATTATTTAGAGAGTCTATTTAAATTTATTTGATAAAACTTATTTAATAAATAACCAAACTCAATATAAACAATATTTTGGTTGTTTAAACTTATAAACTAACTCATTAATTTATATAAAAATAATTTAAATTTAAATATATAATTTATAAATTTATAATCATACAAATATATATAAATATCTTTATTTAATTATTAATATAAATTATAAATATTTATAAATTATAACACTTTTATTAAATAAATATTAAATAATTTATTTTATAATTTATATTTATTAGATTCTATTAAGTTTATAATACATCAACAAATTTAAAAAGTTAATTGAAACTTATTTTACTATAAATTAATTGAATTTGAATAAAATAAAATTTAACACAACCTAACTCATTTATCCCATAAAAAACACTTATCAATATACATATATCAAATACTTTTTGAATATTTACTAGATTTTCAAAAATACATGTGATAGAGTATCTAAAATGTAAAGTTTCTAAGTGAGAATTTATCAATACTAAATAAAAATATGTATTTTTCATATTTTTAATCATTATACTAATCTAATTAGTTTAGATATAATAATTATTTTTAATAAGGTAAAATTAGTTAAAAAATTGATGGTAAATTATGTAAACTAAAACGATCTCAAATTATCTATTTATTAGAATTATTCGTATAATAAATCTAGCATTGATAAAATATGATTTAAAATTTTAAATATGATAAAAATTTAACATAAATAATATGATGTAACATATTTGCTACAATTAATACATATATCAAATAAATTAATTCAATTCATTTAACTTAATTAATCATATACAATAATTCAAAATAATATAACTTAATTAATAAATTATAATTATTATCATCATATATAACAAGAAAATTTAAAATTTTTATTATCAAAAAATTAATTAATTTTAAATTTTAAATAAAAAGTATTTATATTTTAATACATTATAATGACATAGACAATTTCAAAAAATCTCAGTTTTATCAATGAAAGTGCAAAAAAATATAAAATATTATAAAATACAAAAAAAAAAGAAAGAAAAAGGAAAAAGCTTACTTCAAGTCTTTGGATTTTTTTGAGTCTGCAGGACTCAAATGAACCCACCCAAGATGGGTTGAATTTGGATCGGGCGCTCAATTATAAATTAAAATAATCAAAAAGTAAAATTAAAAATATATCAACTTTAATTTAATTTATAAATTTTAAAAAGGCTTTATATGTATAGAGAGAGCCAGAAAGAGTTAGAGTTAGAGAGCATTTATCCATTTCATTCTACAATTCTCTCTAACCCTCCAAGAACCTAATAAGAATATCATTTTACAATTCTCTCTAACCCTCCAAGAATATAGGAAAAATACCATTCTGCAATTCTCTCTAACCTTCTAATAACCTAGGAAGAATACCATGCAATTCCCTCTAAACCTCCAAGAACCTAGGAAAAATACCATTCTGCAATTCTCTCTAAACCTCCAAGAATGCCAAGAAGAATACAACAAAAGAATCTGCTCCGAATATTAAAGGATGAATACAGGAAAAAAGGAAGCATAAAATTTCTAAATCTGCTTCAATTGAAGAAAAGAAAACCTTTTTCAAGAACAAGAACAGGATGCCCTGGGAAGCGTGCAAGTTGTTGAAGAAAAAACGCTGCCGAATAAAATGCGCACTTGCTACTGTTCTAATAAAATGCGCACTTGCTACTGTTCTAATAACAGGTGAATGGCAGAAGGTAGTCACCATTGATTCGGTGATAGGTCTGCAATCTACTTGGCAGAGTTCCAGAGGATGAATCTTTGATTTAAAATTTTAAATATGATAACAATTTAATATAAATAATATGATGTAACATATTTGGTACAATTAATACATATATCAAATAAATTAATTCAATTCATTTAACTTAATTAATCATATACAATAATTCAAAATAATATAAATTAATTAATAAATTATAATTATTATCATCATATATAACAAGAAAATTTAAAATTTTTATTATCAAAAAATTAATTAATTTTAAATTTGAAATGAAAAGTATTTATACTTAATACGTTATAATGATATAGACAATTTCAAAAAATCTCAGTTTTATCAATGATAGTACAAAGAAATATAAAATACCAAAAAAAAAGAAAGGAAAAGGAAAAAGCTTACATCAAGGCTTTGAATTTTTATGAGTGTGCAGGCCTCAAATGAACCCACCCAAGATGTTGGATTTGAATAAGTCGCTCAACTATAAATTAAAATAATCAAAAAGTAAAATTAAAAATATATCAACTGTAATTGAATTTATAAATTTTAAAAAAGCTTTATATATAGAGGGGGAGAGAGAAAGACTTAGAGTTAGAGAACCTTTATCCATTTCATTCTACAATTCTTTCTAACCTTCTAATAATCTAGGAAGAATACCATTCTGCAATTCTCTCTAACCCTTAAGAACGTTGAAGAATACAATTTTGCAATTCTCTCTAAACCTGTAAGAATATAGAAAAAATACCATTCTCTAATTTTCTCTAAACCTCTAAGAAACAACAAAATAATTGCTCCAAGGAAGAATACAAGAAAAAAGGAAGCATACAACTTTCAAATCTGCTTCAATCTAAGAAACGAAATCCTTTTTCAAGAACAAGAACATGATATCTTGTAAAGCGTGCAAGTTAAAGAACAAATGATGTCGAATAAAATGCGCATTTGCTACTGTTCAGGTGAATAACGGAAGGCAGTCACCATTGATTCGGTGATAGGTTTAGAATCTGCCAGAATAATGCTTGGGAGAGTTTCTGAGGATGAATTTTTAGAAACCTCTAATTGCATTCTCAATGAATGTGTTGAATGGTTAAATGATCCAAAAAGGGGCTGTTGGGTAAATAAAATCTGATTTTTCTTAATTATGCCAAAATTAATTTCTTGTAATGGAGGTCTTTGATATTGTGATATGGGGTGCTTTACTTGGTGCCTGAAAGCTTTAGGTTGAACATAAACTCTGATATGAAACAATCTAATTCTTTTGATGCTTCATCATCAAGACATTTTACATATTTATTGTAAAAAAATATGAAAAATTACTGTTTTAAGGTTGAATGGAAAAAAAATCCGATCTTAGGGTAGTTTTTGGCATGGCCACCGGTCAAAGTGGCGACCAGATGATGTGGCAGTTAGACGAGGTAGCAACAGGCGTTTGGTGGCATGCCAGGTAAGCTGGCCGCTGATTTGACCGGCGGCCACATGACTCAACTTCCTGCCATCTTCAGTGGGATTCCAGTTTGGTGGCATGCCAGGTAAGCTGGCCGCTGATTTGACCGACGGCCACATGACTCAACTTCCTGCCATCCTCACTCAACTTCCTGCCATCCTCAGTGGGATTCCTTGCAGCCCTGCATGTCAACCCCTGCCCCCCTGCATGTGAGCTTCCATGCCAGGTGTGTCTCCCAAATTGCCCACTCATTCTGGCCAAACATTAAATTCCTCCACCATCCCACCCTTTTTTTTTCTCTTTCCTCTCTTTCCTCCTACCTTACTTCACATAACTCCTTCCCTCCCCCCTGTCGACCCCAAGCATCAGCTTCTCTCCTTACTCATTTTGCATTTCTTTTTGCTCACCACAAACACTTGATGAAACATAAAAAAAATTTAGTTTATTTATAGTGATTTGTAGTTTGAAAGAGGCAGAGTTAAAGGTAATTTTTTTTAATTATTATGTTAAATATGTATTATTTTGTTAATAAATATGAGTTTATTGTTTTGTTAAATAATTATGATTTATTTTATTTGTTTAGGATGATTGTAAATTTTGATAATTAGAAGAGTTTTATTTATATGGAAAAATAATTTTGTTAAATAGATGAGAAAATTTTTTATTAAAAAAATGGTTTAAAATAGTTACTTTTAAAATTGGATGGAAAAAACGTGAAATAAATTTCTGAAAATAAATTAAAAAAATAATTATAGAGAAATTTAAATATGTTAAGTTTAAAACTAATTATTGCTGTGGAATAAATGAAAAGAATAATTTTGGAAAAGAGTGAAATTAATTAATTTCAGGAGAAAAATGAGTAATTTATGGGGAAAATTAAAATATGAAATATTGGAAAATTTTAAGTATACAACAATAGGGAAAGAAGAAATTTATAATTTATGAATAAATGGAAATCAACAGTAAAAATTATTGAAAAATTGAAATAAAGAATTTGTGGAGAAATATAATTTAATATATATAGGGAAAAAAGAAATGAATAATGTTTAAATAAATGAAAAGTAGGAGTAAAATTTTATGAAAAAAAACACATTTAATGTGCGGGAAAAAATAATTTTTGTTATGTTATAGTTAGTAACAATTTTGTAAAAAAGTGATAATTGATAAACTGCATAATTTATCTGTGAACATAACAATTAATTTATTATTTTACTTTTTGAATAAATTTCAATAAATAAATGAAAGGAACATGATAATGGATGGAGAAGTATTTATAGGATCATTATTTCATTTTTGAAATCAGTATTAATAATGTTTTGCAATGAATATAAGTTTGGTCTCGTTATTTGACATATTGTATAAGATAATTTTAATAATATGTAAGCCAATTATATCGTTCTTTTTAACTTATGGTTATTGATAATATTTAACTAAAAAATTTCTGCTTTATTATTGCGATATGCATATTGAAATGAGATTTAAAATAATGAACAGTTAATGAGGAAAATTTTATCATTATATTTTAGGTTATTATAGTAATGTGGTATTTGTGAAATAGTTATAAATATTAAATAATGTGTATTTGTGATGAATGTATTTATGATTAATATATTTGATGTTATTTATTAGTTATTTATTTAGTATGATTATGTGTAATGAAAATTTATAAAAATAATAATTGAAATGGATGAGAGTTGAAATATTAGAAATTTAAAATATTTTGGAAAGATGAAATATTCGAGATTTGAAATATGTTAAAATAAAATAATTTGTATAAAAATAAAGTGATTAAAAATAAAAGTTAATATGAGAAATAAGTTATTGTAATATTGTTTGAAATGGTTAATAAAAATTAATAGGATAAATTAATTTGCTAATTGGTTTAAAAGAATAATTGTAAGAAGGCATGAAAAAAATTAATAAATTGTGGAAATGAAATAAAATTTATAGTAGAAGCAATAATTTTGTTATGTTGAATAGTTAATAATTTTAAGGGAAAAGGATAAAAAAAATTTTGAAACAATTTAAAATAAACATTTTTGGGAAAAAGTAAAGTAATTATTTGTTGGAGAAATTGAAATTAATAATTTGTGGAAAATTGTAATTTAATTTAATAATTGTAGGAAAAAATTAAATAATAAGGTAAGGAAAAAAAGAAATTATTAAATTGGGAAAAAAATTGAAATTTGCAATTTGAGGAAAAACTTAAATTGTTAAAAATGTGAATTAGTTGGTAAGAATTTAAATTGGAATGATATTTAAAAATGAATAAAAGATGATAAAATTTTTTTATGTAAGGATTATGAAAATAATAAATTAAGAAAATGCAATGGACATGACATAATAATTTGTGATATGTTATTGATGAAAACTAAATTATATTTATCATTAATTATTTATATTCTATAAGTTACAGGGAGATACTAAGCAAGGAGTGTACACATTTCAGAGTTCGAACGTAAAAGGTGAGTAATATAATATATATAGTTAGAAATTTATTAATAAAAAAATTAATTTATGGATGAAATTAATAATAATAATAATAATAATAATAATAAAAGTTTAATAGCAGTAGAAATCAGATTAAAGTGATAGGATTACGAAGAATGTAACATATTTAAATGAACAAAATAATTGGTATGAAAAATTATAATTAAAATGATATGTTTTAAATAATTAATATAATGAAAAATATGTTTTAAATAATTAAATATAATGACAAATATGTTTTACATAGTTAAAATGATATGTTTTAAAATTATCATTAAGAATTTGTAAAAATTAGAAATGTGAGTGATAAATAGATTGTGTTTGAAATAATAAATAAAAAAAGTCAATGGGTAGAATAATGTCAATAATAAAATATAATAATTAAACTATGAAATATGAAATATGAAAATGTATGAAATGTGGAATATGAAATGATTAATTAATTAAATATAAATGTAATTAATATTGTAAATTGAATAGAAATCATGATACAAAAATTAAAAAGAGAGATTTATTATTATGTTATGATATTATGTTATGTATTTGATTTAAAATTCTCCATTAATTGTATTTATGTCTATAATCTGGTTTGTACCCATATTTCCCTTTAACCCCCTTCTATTAATTATTTAGTATGCATGGTTATATTATTTCCTTTCAACCCTTTCTATTAATTATTACATGCAGCACTTCATTTATAGGATCCAATACAACACGTGTTTCGATTTGGACATGTGGAATTATGTCCACTTTACGAGAAGTTTGCTGTTATTTCATGCAGCATTCATGAAATGCTAACCATACCACTTCCTGTCGGTCAAGTTATTCTATATCTCATCAGGGCATTCAACATCAGCCCCACTACAGCGAAATCATTGTTGACTACAGATGGGTCCATAGATATGACCAAAATCTTTCAGCTTTGTAACCACAAGTTACCAACCTCTCCAACCTCCCCTTCATGGCTCAGAGTTGCTACTTTTGGACTGTTGGCACAATTCCTCTTCGTCAACCCATCTGGTAATGGAGATGTTATGTTGAGACCGATCGTCGATCAAATGGAGGAAGGTTGAACCCCTTTTCCTATGATCATTGCTGAGACCATCCTCGGACTTGATAGAGTTAAGTTACGACAGCCTGATCACTTCAGTGGTAGCATCCTACTGCTCCAGGTATGTCACCTAACTTGTCTTTACATGGTTTTTCCTCATCCAATATTTCTTATAGATGGTCACTTCTACAAGGTTCACAATTCATCTAATTTATTTTTTTCAATTAAATTTCTAGATTTGACTTCATGAAAAGTTAGGAATCGTACCACCGCCACAAGGTGATCCTCAGAGATACCGTCCACAATCACATATCAGAAGAGGTTACACCTTCCCTGAGGCTAAAACATGGACATTGGATGAATGGATCGAATGGATGAGAGCCATCTCAGATAGTATTGTTCAATGGATCTGTTCATGATGGAACATTCAACATGTGACAGTCAAAACATATATTGATTGTATCCCACTTGCTGGATTGAGAGCTCCTGCACACTATAGTCCAGCTAGAGTCTGTCATCAATATGGCTATAAACAGACTATACTTCGTTTACTACCTGAATTCTCTGGACAACGATTACTCAACTGTTTTTTAGAGCACGTTCAGCTTACCTGGCCAAAACGTCGTATCGTGCCAGTTCAAATTCTAGCTGCTGGATTTTTTACGGATGATGAATACAAACAATGGGTCTTGAGTCATACGATAACTTTATGTTTAGCACTGAGTTATAAATACAATTCCAATATGACTACTTATTAAACTTATCTTACTTATGTTAAATTACTAACTTCAAAATATTCAAATTGCTACATTGTTTCAATATTCATTATGCAAATTATTCTAATATATATTCATACGTATCATAAAAATACAAATATTTGTTATCACTTATAAATTTTTGTTATACCAATTAAATAATGTTTATAAACAAACAATAACAACAACAATAATAATAATTATAATTATTAAAAATATTAATAATAACATTATTATCAATAATAATTACACTACCAATCAATTTTTCATAATACTACTAATAGTTACTAATTAATGACATCAATCATAATTCTATTTAAAACTATTAATAATATATACTTAATAATAATAATAATTGTTATTATTCCTATTAATTATTCAATCATTAAAATAATTATTATAATAATTAATAACAATTATTGTAAGTAGTGATAATATAAATAATACACAATACTAACATTACAACAATTTCACAACACTAAATAATTATATCAATTTTTCTACTACGTAATATTACCTATATATTTTTTTAAAACAATACCAACATCAATATTAATAATAAAAACTATTACTAAACAATAATTATTACAACTACTCATACTACATAAATCATAATTATTATTTTCATTCATAATAACAATAATAATAATAATATTTTTTTATTATAATTTTAATAATAATTTTTATTATTAAATTTTATTATTATTCCTTTGAATATTATATTAGTATTCCTTACAATATTATATGCTTATTTTATTATAACATTATAATATTAAAATCTTATTCTATATTATAATAATATTAGTAATAATATTTATTTTTTTCTTATTACTATTACTTCATGTTAATATTAATTAATTAATATTAATATTATTACATTGGGTAATCTTTTATTCAAACAATACTTTCATTATAATTATTATTATCAACAAATTTAATAAATTTAATTTCACAAGTATTCATTTATAACTTTAATAATTTTTTCATAATAATTACATCTACTTTTTTTAAATCATTACATTATAATTACACCATTTTTAAATAATATTACTAAATCAAAATAATAATTATTACTATATCATACTATACATTATTTATATTTATTAAATAATAATTACTCAATCATTTCTATAATAATTATTAAATCATTATATAATTTATTATAATATTATATATTAAATTTTTAATTAAATAATAATTATAAAATTTTATAAAGGGAAAATGGGCTTTGGTTTTGGGGGGTAGGGTTGCAGAGGTGTCGGGCCTTGGGGGGGTTGGTTTTAGGGTTGCAGAGGTGGTGTCAGGGGGGATGGGGGAATGCCAGCTGGGAAATACGATTCGAAACAATAGGATGTGATGGTAATTGGAAAAGAAATACAAGATATTTCAAGAAAAATAATATTTATTTGAGATTGATTTATATTTATGTTAAAAATTGAATTTCATTATTATTATTATCATTCTAGTAAAGAAATATTTAATTTACATTATTTATTCGGCACTTGCATTTTAAAATGTGTACAAATATTTATTACTCTATAATTAATCTAGTTTGAAATGAATTAATCTCCATTTAATTTTACCATCCTAAACAAATGATTTTTAATTTTAATTTTATTTTTTGTTAAAGATACTTTTTGAAAATGTCATTTACTAAATTGAATTTGTTCAAATTAAATGTGATATAAAGTCAATTAGTTATCTAATTTCATTGTTAATACTATTAATTTGAAAAAGGAAGAAGAGGAGGAGGTCCTAAACACAGTCGAACCCAGGTCGCTGCTGGATTCAAAGTCCAGAGTGCTAACCACTACATCATAGAACCAACAGCTAGGGAGCAAAGGTCCTACCCGCAGTCGAACCCAGGTACCTGGATTCAAAGTCCAGAGAACTAACCACCACACCATAGAACCGTTACTTGGCATAGGAATTTATACAAATTTTGCTAACAAAAAGTTTTCGCATATTATTATTACCTCAGCATGTACAGTCAAATGCTGAAGATTCATGTAAGAATTTGTTTGGTTAAATTAATTATTTTATATATATAGTTTAAAATTTCAATTAATTCATCAAATAATTTTAAACCAATTTCATGAAATTTATAGAATACGTTTACATATAAATTGCAAAATTTAAACATATATTCTAAAAAATATATATTGTATTAATTTACTTTAATATACTTATGTAAAATATTTTGATTTCAAATAAAAATTGTATTTATTTTATAGTATTGAATTAGTAATATTATATTAATTTAATATAATTACAATGTTCAATTTAAAAAATATAATTCATGTAACTTCTTTGCATTTTTCCCCGCCAAATATTCGGCCTTATATCATCACTCACCATCTCTCTCCCCGATCTTCTCCTTGTTTCCTTCTTGAATTTTCTAATCTAGTTCAGAATCAGCTTCGATCATCATAACAGTTAGGGATGTTAAGAAACATTAACGACACCACTACAGTGAAGGTAATATGAATTTATTATTACTTGACCTTGAATTTGTGAAAAATTTTCATTTTCTGATGAGCTTGTACTGTTGGATTGAACAGAGAAAGATTGGTGAAATGGAATTTACAAGAGCTCCATTTCCTTCGTCACACTCTCCTGCTTCCCATGAAACTTGAAGTGATATTCCTGGTTCTACATCAGTGATGGAATCATCGCTCGTGAAAAGATCAATAAATGCAAGAAAATGGCTTGAAGTTGTCACTTCTCCGCTTTCTTCAGAACCTTCTCCAGAATTGAAGAAAATGCTTGTAGTTAATGGTATCAGTATGGTTGACGAGGTTGTAAAGAGAGCTAACATTGTATTAACGTCCTTATTTCCGACTAGCCAATTGGCCAAACAGCAAACTGTATCAAGCCTGGAAGACATCAACTTGATGGAAAGTTTGTGGTCAGAGCAGAGACGTAATGAAGCCCTGAAACTTTATTACAGAATCCTGGAATCTATTTGTCGATCAGAGAACGAAAATTTGAGCAATAATGGTCATTTGGGTGGTTTCCTGACGAATGAAAGGTTCCATAGATCTTTGTTTGCTTGTTCTGCAGAACTAGTGTCAGCAGCCCTGACAGGGAACGGAATGCTGTTATCTATGGTGTTTGAGAGAGCAGAAATAACTGCTTTCGATCTAAGTAAAGTGATTGATAGTTTTATAATCCATGAGCCAAATCTTCCCAGAGTATGTTATTCTTTTCCGCAAGGTGTAACATAGTAATCAGTTTTGCTAGTCAAGTGTGCATCAATTTTGTCAAGTACACTTCTATTTCTAATAGAGTATGTTTTTCCTAACATGGAACGATTACGGAAGAATTGGTAGCGTATGAAA
>CANYBF010275924.1:0-27709 GCA_948192965.1 Dalechampia spathulata
CATATAGGGTCCTTAAATGATATGATTCATTTGACTCCTTGGGATAGCAAAGAATGAGTTTATGTTATGAATGGTATAGTGTGATCATAAATGCATCATTTATGCATCATGTCATGAAACATCCATACCTTCGAGCATGCAAAGAAATGAGATGTTATAGAAAAAGAAATGTACTGGGTCATAGAGTTAATGGATTCCTTCAAGGAATCACACAGTTAAATGGCCTCTTACGGGAGATGAGGTTCATAGAACCCTACAGTTATATTGATAAATGGCCTCCTTCGGGAGATGAGTACCGGTACCTACAGGGACCCAGTACAAAAAGGAAATGCAAGCAAAATTGATAATGAGATAAAAGTATAAAGAAATAGAGGGAGAGTGCATAGCATGGTTGCATTCTCAGAGCATACATTGTTTTCTACTTATGATGATGTTTTGTATGATAATGTATTGAGAATGGCAAATTATGAGTACGATGTATTGAATTATGTATGTGTTTAATAACTAAAAAGTAATGCCAATATGCCATTGATATATTGTTCTTCCTTGGATTACTATTACATGATTCAATTGATATTATTTATTCATTTTATAGCACCATTGAGTTTTATACTCAACGTTTATCAATTGATGAACGCAGGACCTAGTTCGGTCGGGGAGCGACAAGAGTAGCTGATCTACAGTTGGCTAAGGTTGGGTCTTTTGTAAAGCCCTATCCTAGGTGCAGGCTGGACTCATCCATATACTCCTTTGTGTATATGTAAATATGTAACTTATTGAAGTTAACCTTAGTGGCACTAGTAATTTGTAATATCTTTGTGTGTGGTATCATGTTGGCATTATGATGATATACTTAAGATATGTATGTTTGATGATCCAATAAGAATGTATATGGTGTATTGATAATTCATATGGAATTACGAGTGTTCTATTTGTCCGAGTTATTTTATGGATGTGACTTAAGTAAATAAAAAAATAAAGTAAAACAGGGGTAAAGATAGATCCCTTGTAGAAAAATTAATGAATTCATTGTTTGTGGAGTTTATTAACTGTTCTACGGGAGCATGTTACACCGGGTCCGGGTGTGACAATATCATACCTCAAGGGAGCCCCTCAAGAAGTTTACTCTTTGCTCTAAATAGGCCTATAGTTTTGTTTATCACATTGACCTCACTTTAGGATGTATCAAAAGCCCCACCCATAATTGTAACTCTATTAAGGACTTGTGCTTAAGAGTGGTGATATTAAAAGTTAGTGTTTCGCACCATTTTTACCATATTAATTAGTTAATTATGTTGTATACATGAAAACCTCTTGCATTTTACACAATATTCTTTTCCCTCTTTAGTTGCATGATTATGAGTAAGTCAGTACCTTAGACTCCTTAGGAATATGAGTATGCTTTCACCACTTGCTACCTAGTACTAAGGTTGATTCTTAAATTAGATAGATACTTGGTATAGTTCTCCATCAATGATTCCATTTAAATGGATAGGTGTGAGGAAACCATGACAAGAGACCTTAGCCTTTTTACTAAGCTAAAGGCCATGTAACTAACTGTAACAACATTGCAAATTAAGATCCCTGTTCTTGCATGTTATATGGATTGATGCTTAACCTATTAGTATATACTCCAAAGCATCATGTAAATTATGTAATTTTTATTTATTTTTAATAAAAGTCATTATTCATTATTTAGTATTATATTTCGTTATATGTGTATTGCTTGGAGCATTGAACTAAATAATGAATTTCATGATATTTAAAGAGTATAAAAGGAATTCATAAAGTATGTTTATGAAATGAGATTCTTTTATAAGCAAATATTCAATATCTAAATCATCCCTGATTATAGTATTGATAAGAATGGATATTATTAATATGGATAGATCAGTACATATTATACTTCCTTTAAAGGGTGCATTCTTATACACCATGACATGAGATATCTAAAGTTAACATGTGGATGAATTATATAGTATTAATTCATTGGATATGATCTTGCTAATGAGATTTCATATGGATAATAATATATGTCAATAAAGATATATCTCTTATATTAGTAATACAAGTATCCTTGGACTTGAAATATCAAAGTTATCTTAGCTATAGAATATTATATTTTGACTCCTTATCATAATACCTCTTTTAAGGGGTATTTGTAACTTGGAGGTTGGGTATAGTATGAAGTAGTTGAACATGGTTATATATTGATAGAGGATTCATCACCCAGATTTCAAATGAGGGTTGTATCTCATAATCAATGTAATAATCTTAGATTCAAGAATCTCTGGCCAGAGTAAAAATATCAATTTATGAATAAGATTCATAAGGGGCATTTTAGGAATAAAGATTATGGTACATGGAGATTTAAGTTTAGGACATGATCTAATATTACTTGATCATGTATTGAGTTGACTTTAATCCATACTCAAACCTAGTGAGATAGTGAAAGGTGAAAGGAGTTTATTGCAATAATATCTGATATGGAAGGGTTATAGTCAAACTAATGACTTCTTAACATTTGGGTAGTTATGATGTGTGACTAAACACCACTCTTAACTTATGTACAATAGTATCATTTGATGAGATTTAATGATATTTATAGTATGTTACCAATTTGTTAAAAAGCCCAAGAGGTCACACACAAATAAGGAAAGATTTGGATTGAAAATTAAAAGATGATTATGAAATATTATTAAATAATATTTGATATTATTTATAATATTAAATTTTATTTTTGGTTATTAGATATACCATAAATAAAATATGTTTAGGGTTGAATTTATTTTTAAAGTGGATTAATCTAGATGGGCTTGTAAGATCCATGGGTTAGTCCCATTAACTTAAGTAGGCACATGTCATGTACATGTTTAACTTAAGTCATCTGACACCTCCCTAACCCTAATGTGCTCATATATATATGTAATATTATGGGATTAAGGTTATGAGTAGTCATTCTACATCATTTTCTCTTAGGAAAAATATGATAATCATCATCCTAAGAAGAAAATCACTTGAAAAGAAAAGAAAACCAACATATTCATCTTTTATCTTTCTCTAATCTACTAGTCTATTGATTAGAGTTTTATTGTAAAAGAGTTTTATTAATCTAAAACTTGATCTTGGTGTGTGTAGTTTGGAGATCTCCTAGTTTGGGGATTGAAAAGAGTTTGCTACAACTCTTTTGTAAAACAAGAAAGAAGTATAATTAAATCAAAGTAAGTGTTACTCTTTCTCTATGTCATGATCTTTTGATTAGAATCAAGATCTTGAATGATTATGTAGATTTGATCTCCACATGTTTTAAACAAAGGTTTGTTTTATTCCACTGCCATATCACTTTATTAAACATAACATAACCATGTTAGTGGATTTACCTAAATTTAACATATTTTTCAAAACACATATTGCTTCGAGAAGAGTCAAAATGTTATCATAATTTTGAAAAGGGCTACAACTTTGTACCTATGAAATGGTTATGCTCTTCTCAAAATAATATGACCATTTTGAAATGCTGTTAGGTTTTTACCATAATCCTTTATATAATCAAGCAATTATTAAATTTCTGTATGCCTCACATTTTAAGAGTATTATTCCTTGAGTTCCTAGTGTAACTTTGAGTTATTATCCTACTTAAGAGAATTTGGACTAACCAATCTTCATAGAGCTATAAGGGTGGATGGGAGCATTGTTGTATGCTATGTGTTCATTAACCTTTTTTGTATTTTTTATCAAATACATATACATGTATTCTCATATAATTTTCATAACTAATTTCTTTTGTAGCCATAATATCAAATGTTTCCTAGTATAGCCCGTGCATACATCCTACTTATTGCATCATCATGCATTGAATACATCCATGCTAACTCTATTTATCATGTATAGAAAAATGACAAACCTAAAATTATTAGCAAAGTTGTATCATCATTACAAAAAAAAAAGCTTGCTTGATCCTAAATAAGAGATCCTTTATCATAATGCAAGCCATGATTGACCAGTCAATGGAGAAGATGCTCTCCATTTACTTTAAAGTTCTTCTATAATAGTAGATTTGAAAGACTCTCAGCCTTAGGGATTTCATCACCTTACTAGCTCCATTCAAGGATAAGAGGAAGGCTATCAACTTATATGATATGGAGATTAATGATGATACTCCCATCTAGATGAATGATGTTCACAAGTCTAAAAATTTAGCATCAGAATAAAGGGTTAAGTAATTATAGTCCATCATGAAGACTAATGGCATTGGGTTTGATATGGATTTTGATGAGTTCTTCATTAGAGCCATTAAGGGGTTGCTTACCAGGTTCAAACTCCCAGAGATTCCTAAGTATAGTAGAGTTTGAGATTTGAAGAATCTGTTAGTTTATGAAAATGTGTTTAATAGTAGAAGATATAATTTAAAACTTTTTTAAAAAATGTTTTACAATGGATCTAGCAATTTTATACATAGAAAACATCACATACAGAGATTATTATATAAGGAGAATGAAAAACTTACTTTAAGCCGATCTCCTTCTTTCTTTGTCCTTCTGAAAAGTTATAGCAAACTTTTCAATCCCCAAGGATAGAGGATCTCCAAACTATCCACACAAGTTAAGAAAATGATTAGTAATCAAATTACTAGTTTTGTTTAGAGACTAGTAAAATAAAACATAAAAGAGAATGGATGAAGAATGATGATTGAATTCAGTTTTTCTTCTTGATGTTCTATTAAAACCAAATTTTTTTCCTTGTTCTTGAACTTTGAAATTCTTTGAAAGTAGAAGGAAAAGAGGCAACTTAAATATGCTTATGTCACTCCATATGTTTTAACCAAAACATAATAATATAACCTTAATTAGGTTTAGGTTATGTTAAGTCAAGTCATCTGCATATCACATGCTTCTGGCATGTGATTTGCATGTGATTGATTTAAATTTCCTTTTAAAAGCACATGAAAATCATGTGCACTTCCATTTAATTCATCATACTTGAATAAGTTATGTGATATTCATATTTTGACCATTAAGTCAATTAATTTCATCAAAAACCCATATGTACCATGCATGTAAAACATGTAATCTTAAATCACTTGTATCTTGAGTTCTACTTATTATATTTCAGTGATATTGGTATCAAATCAAAGCTCTTTTCATACTCTTTCTAATAAACATGAAAAATTTAGGTTATCTCATAACCATAAAACATTATTTCACCAATATCCATTCATGATTATCATTTCCTTACTTTTTAGTGTGCAACCTTTTAGGTTCTTGACATGTTGGCAACATATGAACATATTATTAAACTTCATTTAATAACATCATATGCAAATCATGAGCAGTGTCTAGTCACACATCATGACTACCCAAATGCCAAGAGGTCATTAGTTTAACTACAACCCTTCCACATCAGATTCCATGCAATAAACTCCTTTTACCATCCTTTATCTCATTTAGCTTTAAGTATGGATTAATGTCAACTCAATGCATGATCAAGTGTTTTAGATCATGCCCTAAATTTGATGTTTCATGTACCATAATGTTTATTCCTAAAATTTCCTTATGAAACTCATTCATCAATAGGCATCATACTCTGGCCAGAGATTCTTGAATAAAGAATATTACAAGAATCAATGAGATAAAATCCCTACATTTAATCCAGGGTGGTGAATCCTTTATTGATAAACAAATACCTTCAACTACTTCACACTATGTCCAACCTCCAAGTTATGAATGCCTCCTATTGAGTAATAAAATACAGGAGTCAAAACATAGCGATCCATAATTAAGAAAACCTTCTTATCTCAAGTCTTAAGGATACTTGCACTACTGATATGAGTGAGATATGTTTCACAGATATAGATCAATTATCCATATGAAATCTTACTGGTAAGTCCTCTAATGAGTCAATCCTCTACTACTCATCCACATGTTCACTTTAGATAACTCTTATCATGATAAATGAGAATTATCCCTTAAGGAAGTATAAAATGTCCTGATCTTAACCGCATTAATAATATTCATTCTTAGTAATATATTGATCAGGAACAATTTAGATATTAAACATTTGCATACAATCAAAATCTCATTTCATAAACTACTTTATGAATTTTTTTGTACTGTTCTAATATCTTGGAATTCATTATTTAGTTAATAACCTTTTGAGTAAACTGAATAATGAATAATGCCTCTTATTGTTGAAGATATTCAATATCAAATTACAATGAAACATGATGCTCTAGAGCATACACTAACAGAATCATCTTAAGCTTTACACTATGATGATAACCGCTACAAATCTATCAATCAAGTAAATAATCTATCTCTTCTTTAATTCACTAGAAGGACCAACACTGGCTTGATATCATAGTTTGAATAAGGTAACTATGATCAAATAAAAGACTCTATGCACCACTTTTTATAAGTAATATGAGTTCAAGTTCCAATTTGATGTCACTTTATTTGATCTAAAGATGATCAAGCAAAAGCATAATGAATCTTTCATGGATTATTTCAAGAGGTGGATGGATAAGGTAGCTCTTGTTAGATAGAAGTAATAAGAGTTAGAGATGATCAATGAACTTATCATGGGTTCATTGTCATTATTCTAGGATAAGTTGAAGTATCATCCTTTCGACATCTTTGAGGACATGTATTTATTCAACCAAAGGATCTACCAAATGAAGTAGTTAAAGAAAGATCCTTCCTTTACTAAACCCAAAACCTTAACCTACACATAAATATAACATAAATCTATATACATCAATGCCTTGCAACCACAATCCCAAATCCATCAAAATACTAACCAACCTCGAAGGTTATCAAATCTTAGAATGCCATTTTCTAAAGTTTTTAAGGTGTCTTCTTAAATCCAAATTCATCAAAGCTTTGGAACCAAACTTCCAAACACCACCTCTAGTTATACTAGACATAAAAACCTACTACCATTACCACCAACATCACAACCATAATATTAATGACTGTTATTCTCTCAAATAGATCATCCAAGATCTTATTAACTTAAGTAACCTTGAAGATCTTAAGAAATCTAAAACTTCCACCAAAACTAATATATTACCAAATTATCATAAAGCCAACCACACTTACATGATTTAGTCATAGTTGCTAGAGTTCTTAATCCTTAGCTTCTTCTCTTCTATCAGTGGTAAGACTATTATTTTACTATCTATTTGACTCAAATCATGTAGAGGGTTCAAGATTGGTGCCATTAACATATGGTATGATAGTTTAAAAGATGATTTAATGAGTAGTCATAAAATAGATAAATCTGAATTGATAGAGGTTTAAAAATAGAAGAAGAGTGAGTCAACCAAGACTCCAAATCCAATCAAGCTATCTCTAAAGTCTTAGAGGTCATATAATGGACTTAGTTCCGATATGATTTCCTCTGAAGTCTGCAATATGAATAGAAGTGGCAAGGTATTCACTCCTCTAAACCTTGGAAAGAAGATAAATAACTCAAAAAAGTTTATTGAGGCAAGACCCATCATAGATGAGGCCAATCAGGCACACTGACTCTATAACCTACTAACAAGGAGAAAGAGGTTATCAAACTTAATGAAAATATGATAATCAAGTAGTTAAAAAAGATGTAAGCCAACATTAGTATTTAGGATTTGGTTTTATCATCATAATAACATCAATATACTATCATCGAAACATTATCTAATAAGATCGATCAAGTTAGTTATGGAATTCATTATTTTGGACATTCTTGTTTCCTTTACCCTACTATTAAGACATCCATGGTTCTATCCATTAAAAGGTGTGTCATCCACCTTAAACCAGAAGATTAAGTTCTCACATGAGGTAAAAGTTATGACTATAGTTGTTGATGATAAGGTTGCTCTAGCTTATATTGGAGAAGATATCCCATTTATGATTGGTTTTAGATTGCTATCATCCAAGAATCAAAGACATGCTCATATCATTACTATGGAGAAGACGATGCAAAAGATGAATTTCATTCATAGCAAAGGATTGAGCCATTGTCAACAAGGTCCAATTGAGTTCAATATCCCCACTACTATATGGAAGGAGAGATACTGCATTCATGTTTTATCCCCTTACTTCTACTAAGCTATAAGAGTGTAAGGTGGTCAAATTCATTCAAGGTGAAACCTGCTACAATCATACTTGTAACTTGCCATACTTAGATAATTTCTACAACCAATAATTCATCACTTTAAGGGATATTTATAACCTATCAGCCTTGATAGATTCCAAGAGGAAAATTATTGCTATTGCCTCTCCTATTAGCTTTGATGATGAATTTCAAATTTTTAGAGATCTTGTTAACCTCACTACTGGTTGCATTAACCTAAACCTATCATAATCACTACACTAGAGAATAAGATGTAGAACTTAAACATCAATGATCTCATGCTTAAGAAGGTTTACCAAGATATTACCAGCCTTGTAAAGAGCACCTTTAGTGGCCTTTTGTATAAGGATGCTGATGTCCTTATTTTTATTTTGTTCAATGATGATATAATCCCTTTAAATTTTAATATAATAAAAAATAGTTTTGCTTACATTTATGATATTCATTTTGATGGTATTTTACATAAACATGATCATATTTGACATTAATGCATCATGCATTGAATCTATTAACATTGGTATAGATGAAAAACCTTATCTTGTTTATATTGCATTAGATTTAACTTCTACTAAGCAAGTAGAAATAATTAAAATGTTAAAAAGTTGTTATTCTAGGCTAGGAAGACATGTCAAGTGTTGATAGAACTATTGTGATGCATAAAATTTTGATCAAGCATGGGTTTATGCCTGTTAAAAAGAAGTTTCATCAACTTTGACCAAAATAGACTAACAATGTTAAGAAATACATTCAAAAGTACTTAGATGTCAAGTTCCTTGAAGGGGTTAACTATCTGGAATGGTTGGCCAATATGGTTCTGATACCTAAGAAGGATGGTATAGTTAAGGTTTATGTAAACTACTACAATCTAAATAAAGCTTATCTAAAGGATGACTTTAGGCTACTACTAATGCTATGTACTCATTTTCTTATGGGCTTTTAGGCTACAATAAGATCCTCACAACTATTATTAACAAGGTGAAGATAACTTTTATCATAAAATAGGAGACTTATTGCTATAAGGTCATGTTGTTTGGTTAAAGAAAGTAGGTGTAACCTATTAGAGGGTCACAATAACCTTTTGTATGATTTAATCCATAAGGAGATTGAAGTCTATGTGAATGACATGATGGTGAAATCAAATACTAAAGAATGGTATACTAGTACTCTTGATAGATTTCTCATATGGGCTGAGAAATGTAGGATTTGATTGAACCTAAAGAAGTGCATATTCAAAGTGACATCTGAAAAGCTATTAGATCATATAATCATCAGATGGGTATTGAAGTGGTTCCAAATATAATTGAGATGAGGAAGTAAGAATATAACATAAAAGACTAAGAAACAAGTACATACAACTTTAAAGGGTGAGAAATTGATAAAAGGGACAAGATTTATTGTGATAATAGTTGTATATAACAATATTAATATATATGTTGATGATGAGACATATACATGTGGACTATGAAAGTTATGCAATGAGATGATGAGACTTACTGCATTTCTAATTATATGATTTACTTTATGAAGAATATGACATATGACTATGCAATTCATATAATGATGATATGTATATGAGAAATATGGTAATGAAGATAAGCTTATAAGTATCTTAGTATGGTGGTTGGATATATGAATGAAGTACATAGGGGTACTAGTGCTGTATAAATAAACAAAAGCTTATGGAAAGAAAATGTTATTATACAATAACAATGCATGATTGCTTATTTATTTTCTTATGTATATTATGATTTGATGGCATGATTGGAACCTATGATTGAAATATGATTATGAAATGATTATAATGACCTATGCATGACCTGTAGTATTTAGGCACTCTCACTATGCAATTATGCTTAGCGTAAGTTGGTTTACTTATGTGGGTGAGGACATTGTATCCAAGTAGTAGAGCTTTGGTCAAGTTAACAGACATGAGGATTGTGAAAATTATGGTGACAATGAATTTTGAGTACAAGTATGAACATGGTTAATGGAGGGTTGTACCCTTCACCCGAGATCTAAGTTTTGATGGAATATTGATGCCTTAATGGTTTATAAGAATATGTTTGGTCTAGATGTATATAGAGTTAAGGTAGTTACTTTTTGTATGTTGAGTGCTCTAATGGGAAGTAACTCTCAAAACTCTATGATGCACCATGTCATGTCTTTTTGTGCATGACTGATATGTTTTCTAAGGCTTATATCGTCTATTTTGTCTATCAAGTACTTACTATGTATTCAAATGCTATTCTTACTTTTATTTATTTAGGGG
Organism: Dalechampia spathulata; assembly: GCA_948192965.1. NCBI lineage: Eukaryota > Viridiplantae > Streptophyta > Magnoliopsida > Malpighiales > Euphorbiaceae > Dalechampia > Dalechampia spathulata. Next base: position 10,385 of record CANYBF010275924.1, read on the forward strand.
ATGTATTAGGTTACTATTGTAAAATAATTATATTTTAAGTCATTGAGAATATGATGGATGACTTTTGAAAATATATGTTTCTTTAAATGGATTTAACTAGATCGCATGTCTTAATGTTTTAAATTTATTCATGTATGTTTTAAATATAGACTTCATTGAAGAAATCTGACTAGCTTAAAAGAATCTCAATTATCATCTATTTTAAATTTATGATCTTAATTAAATTAAGTGATCTAAGATCACAATGCATAATAAGTGAGTATGATTTTGAAAAGAGAACTATTAAAACCATATGGAAAATGCTTACCAACTCATTTATTATAATGTTTTTACTCTTACTTGATTTATAAATGATTTACAAATGAGATATTTGAAAGTTTGAATGATGTGTGGTTTTCAAAAAATCGATTTACAAAAAAATTAAAAAAAGAAGAAAAAAATTACTAACATTTCGGTAGTTTAACTTAATTAAATTATAACACCACCCTCTTTATTATAGTTTAATTATGATGTATTACTTAGGGTATTACAGAATTGAAGAGTCAATAGTGAATTTAATCCTTCAAATTGCAATAAATATTATTTTCAATACATTACTTCCATTTATTCCAATTAGATCCTTAATATTTTACTAATTTGGTCATTTAATATAAAAGTTTGAAACATGATATTATTATTTAATTAATATTTGAATTGATTCAAAAATTACGGTGTTACATATATATTCAAACACTTATTAGTTTCATTTTTAATTTATTTTAATACATATTAAAAGGTATTATTAGATTTTTTAATAGTATATTTGTATATTATAATTTTTCAATAACATAAATGATTTGGCACATAATTAATTTTAATAATCATATAATGAATAAAATAATATATGTTCTTAATTCAATAATAATCATATAATGAATAAACTAATATATGTTCTTAATTCAATCAAAATTAACAAATAATTTTCAAAATAAATTAAGAATATTTTTTAGAGCTGTACAATGATTATTCTATAGTTCATAATCTAATCAACAATTTTGATTTTTAAAATTTATAATTCAAATTTATAGTTCTAGAAATTCCATACCTCTAAATGGACAAAGTAAAACTACATTTATAATTTCAAAAATCCTATGCCTCTAAATGTAAAAAGATAACTACATTCCCTTAGTAACTCTAAATGTCATGGAAAACATGTGTGGATCATATTTTTATAAATAACTTTATTAGTGTTTTTGTGATTTTTGTGTTATGAGCGTGCCAGGGAATTTAAGTGTGCTCAAATTATTTATACCTTTTGACTACTAATCAAAAATTATGGATCTTCAATTTGCTTATACTAGAGAATTAAGCTCAGGAAATAAGATGATGCTAAATAAAAATATATTATGAATAAGTAAAGAGATAATTAAAATTAAAGTAAGATTGTGTAAAAATAAAATAAAATAAAAACAAAGACTGGATAAAGTAAATGCTATAAAGTAATTTGCTTTAGAATAATTTTCTTAATGGTTGATTGTTGATCCTTTCTTTTTTCTATTTTGCTATTTATCCTTTCTTAGAACTGTTTTCCTAAATATTGATAACTACCTCTATTTTACGTAGTACATTACTTGATAACTACATCTATCATATATTTATAAGAAATTGAGCCTTTTAAATCAATTAATTATCTAATTTACTAAATATTATTTAATTAATAAAAATATTAAATAAATTAATATAAAATTAATTTATTTAATTATCTAATTAATTAAGATTAATTTAATTTTGATAGAAACTTTTTAATTTAAGCCTATTAAATTGATTAATGGCCTAAATATTAAATATTATTTAATTAATAAAAATATTAAATAAATTAATATAAAATTAATTTATTTAATTATTTAGATTAATTAAAGTCAATTTAATTTTTGGTAGAAATAATGCCCCTGGTAAGATGGTCTATAATTTATAAACCAATCTTAAAATAATTAAATTAACTAAACTAAAGCTCACACCAATTAAGTCCAATATTCTTCTACTACCAAAATTCCCCTAATTTAGAACTTAAATCAGTAATTGCAATACTTACCACCCTGTTGGAGAAGAAATCAACCTTTCCCTTACTTCAACCAACCATAACCATGAGATTCTATCCAACCTACATTTTCGCGGCTCATGTAAGTCTACTCTCACCCTTTCCTTCTCTTCTTTTATGAATGATGCTAAAATTCATTTGTCTAAATTGGTGGACTTCTTGTGTATATGCATAAAATACAACAGCGCCATCTATAATAATAATAATAATAATAATAATAATAATAATAATAATAATAATAAGTAGCCCACTCATAGTATTATAATACTCATTATACTATATTATAATATAATAAATTATTACATATGTACAATAATTTATTAGATAACTTTAGCATGTATCCAACACCTAAAAGAAACATTTTTTATGCATGCTCTTAGTAAAGTAAATATGCTTATGATTAGTCTTTTTAATCACTATTGACTCATATTCAAACAAAAATAATGCATAAATAACCAATCTTAATAAGATGGCTCCAAATCATCAAAATGTCTATCTTAGCCAATCATTCATGAACAATAACTCACACCTTCAAATCAATTTGATATCAACCTTCTGTTACACTCTTTGTAGGAAGATGATAAGCTCATAAAGTCAAAAGTAATTATTCTGACTTTGATATAGCCTATTGGAATATATATTCTAATACTCATAAGTAATATCGCCCCCCTAAATCTGTTCTTCCAAAAATCAAAAAACAACAAGTAACTCTATAATGGCAATAACAGATTAGCTAACTTTTTTCTCTCAACATATTAGCATAACTTTATGATGTTACTATTGTAATCCTATGATGGAATTATTATGGTATTTATAACATTTTTACTTGTGAAAAATTTTGGGATTGTTATGTTACTCTCGAAACTTTGTCTATTATCGTTAACATAAATGCTTAAGGCAATGACTAAAAATGAGAACTTTCCTAAGGAAAATGAATTAATTTCTACTTCCTAGGTATATAACACTATTATAAGACAGTTTAAATCATTACTCAATCTATAAAACTATACAAACATCCTAGGAATGTCTTACATATGATGAGCCTGAAACATAAATTTTGGCTACATCCCTCATTTTTCTTAATAGATATAAAAATAAGGCTCTAATCACTTACTTATAAAATGCATAATGTTGCAGGTTCTTTCTCTAACCTTGACTCTAAGCCTACACCTGCTTTTACAATACTAAGCCTCAGTAATAGGAAACTTCATTTTGTTGCCTCTACATCATGCCTCCCTACTTCCTAAGCACTAACTCATTCCCTTTTTATAGGTTGATTCTCACTTTATATCTCGGGTGATACCTTCTTATTACATAATTAGAGAACCAACATTCTCTTACCTTATGAGATATGGTGAGGAGCTCCTCTACGATAAGTCCATCTCTCTAGTTACTTTTATTAAAACATGGCCTTGAATTCTAGATGGATGGGCCAAATAGGTGAATGACCTAACCCCACACTTCTTTGATCAATGCGAGAAATTCAAATTAAGCCTTTGATTCAGTTGTCAATAACACAAATTCCTTTCTCAACTTCTCTACTTTCAGCAACCTATCATTTCTGGTCCAAAGATTATAACTCCTTCATATTCTGAGCTATGCCCATGTCCATCATCCTTAGAGATGTACTTGCTATAATAGGCCTATTAGTGGTGGGTATTAAGGCACTGATTCTCATCAAGAGTATAGAATCTCTTAATAGCTATGGTATAAAGTATTCCACCTATGTAACTCTGATAAAAGGTATGGCAGGTTAGCTACAAGATCTTAAGATGGAGCACACATATTTCATATGGTGTCTACTATACATACTCATCTTCTACCCTTCATCAGCCCAATCGATCAATAATTACCTCCTAATGGCTCACTTCATTGCCCATAGAGGGAGGTTTGCACTTGATACTATGTTATTAGTTGTAGTCTACAATGACCTTACTAAGACCATTTCAAATAAGCCAATTCATAAGATAGGTGGAAGCACTTGGTTGGTGCAACTATGGTTGTTCACCTACTTTCTAGAACTCTCTACATATACCGTCCATCAAGAAGATTTTCATGGCCTATGAGTTACCAGCTGCACATGTTATATAACTGAGGCTATCATCATAGATTATTTCTAGAGGCTAACATTTGATACATTTTCTTCTCCATTCTAGTTCTCTAAGGACATTGATGAGGACTACATCTTATCAATTTGGGTGAGGAACTTCTTTCTTGGTGAGGTTCCTCATGCTATAGTCACTTGGACAACTTTCACCCAACCCTACCTACTCTTTAAAGGTGGCACTTCTACCAGTTTTCCTATTTTAAGTAAAGCTATCGAGGAGCCTTACCTTCCCTTTCTCTGGTGTAGATAGTTTGGTTTTTAATAAGCTATCCTCAATCATCATCCTTTATGTCTAGCTCCTATTGATAAAAGCTAGTTAAAATAGATCAGTAGTTAAAGAGGCTTCAGGCAACTATGAGAAAATCCTCCTACAGCCTCTTGTGCATGAGTTAGATTGTTCCCCTAAAAATCTTCAAACTTCATTTTGGACTTAGTGGGCATATATTTTTGAAAATCTTATTGTACCAGGTATTGATACTACCTTCCTTCTTATTTACTCTTCTGTTAACATGCTTCCCCTCAAGGAAAATCCAGGGAAATTCCATAACTTATCAGAAAGTCCACTAGGTAAAGTACTATTACCCCAGTTAAGAGGAAGATTCAAGTAAAGTTATCATCCTTATCATTAAAAGATAATGACTTTAAGTCATCCATAGAGTCATAGTCTTCTATAGATAATGATACTACTCAAGAGGATTCACATGATGAGATACCTATTCCTTCAATTATCTTTGATCCTCCTACTTGCTTATATAGTAAATATCACCCTTATGCTTCTACTCATTCTATGGTATGTTTAATCTTCACTATTTACCTCTTCAATGCCACTAATCTTCTACTTTTACTAGTACTTGGATATTTGTATCTTTTTCCTCTTTTAAGATCCTACTCCCAAATGTAGTCTTCTATTATCTCTCATATAAAATAGGATTCCTCTTCAAGGCTTGGATTGCTCCTTTACTTCAGCTTCTCTTTTAACTACAAGCCCTTCATATAGCCAGCCATCTTGAGAGACATTGGAGGCATCAAAATAGATTGTATAACAGTTTCTTTACATGGAACTAGTCTCCATTACTAAAACTCAAAAGGATGCTGCCCTCTCTACCCTTACCATGCTTTCTTTTGTTACCATATCTGAGCAGGCCCAACAGCTTCTTGACCTCAAGGAATGCATTATCAATCTCTTCTCCTCTTATTCTGGTAATGACATGACATTGGTATGCCTATCTAAAAGAATCACCTCATTTGATATTATGAAGAAATCCTTAGGGAGAGATATGATAAAACTGAATGTTATTGCTGATACTCTAAAGGTTGCCACACATAGCTATGATAGTAAGTAGGCTCAAATCCAAGCTTTGAGGGAAGAGATTATCCACTTAAAGGATGAGTCTATGGCTAACTTAGCCAAAGGGGGGACTGCTTAACATCAATGTGAGCAACCCAAGAAAAAGGTGGATGCTGATGAACAGTCCCTCATTGCCCTCTTACCTAAAGTTCAACAACAACCTGCTTGAGTGAAGACATTAGAGGAAGATAGGGCAGTCTCATGCACCCAATGGAGGTCCTTATAAATATTTGATTTCTTTATCATTTGATGTAATAATCTTACTAGCACATTAATTTGCTAACTTTTAGTTTACCTATTTAGGAACTTCTCTTGGTTTAGTGGTATAGATATGCCTACTATCCCTTAGATACTTGAACAATCAAATGTTTAACTTTACTATTAGTCTTGAGAATTAACGAAATCAATTGATTTTATTATTTATGTGGCCAGCGGCCTACATTTATCTTGTATACATGTGTATCTTATATTATAATTAACTTTAGGCTATCAAACGACCTTTACATTATCAAGAATTAGTCTTTATCAATACTTTCCCCAATAGAGGAAAAGTATTTTTCAGGTACTTCCCATTAATATGGTGTTTTTGTATTTCCCCTTGCAAGCTAGCTAACCATTAGACATTTCCCTTTTAGCACTTGATGGACTTTGAAGGGCCCCTCCCAGTTAGCAAACCATTTCCCCAATTCATGATCCTTTCTTCTTATAGGTAAGATCATCTTCCATACTACTTCTTGTTCTTTAAAGGTTTTCTTCTTCACTTATTATATGCTCTAGAAACATTTTATTTTTGGATTATAATTGTATTCAATGCTCTTATATGCATTTAATTCATATCTTCTAAGTCCATTGACATTACTTCTATGTATAGATCCGGTGATAACTGAGGTCATCTTATTACTCTCAAAGATGGCACAACCATCTCCATTGGAAGAAAAACATCAGGTCTATGAGTAAGTACAAATAGAATAATATCTATAGCTTCTCTTTTTGATGTTTTATATGCCCATAGAGTCTCTGATAGAATATTATGACAATCTCTTAATCAGTATCTTATTTGATACTTCAGCTTGCCTATTCGCTTGGGGGTAATGTGGCATTAAGTTGACCAGCTTGAAGCCATAGTCTACTGCAAATGCCTTCACTTCTTCATTAGTAAACATTATCCTCTGATATGTAGTGATGGATTATGGGATGCTAAAATGGTGAATCAAGTGCTCCTTAATAAACTAGATAACATGCCCATGCTCTACTTTCCTTAAAGGTATTGTCTCCACCCACTTAGTAAATTAATCTGTAGCCATAATTATAAAACTATGACCTTTTGAAGAAGTTGAATAAATTTTCCTAATAAGATTAATTTTCCAACCTTTAAAAGGCTACAGTTTAATAATTGGATGTAGCTCTATAATAGGAACTCTCTATATATTACCATATCTTTGACATAATTAACATCCTTTAATGTAATTAATGCAGTCTTTTAGAATAGATCATCAGTAATAGCCATGTTTACATATTAACTATCTTATTTTGATGCCAAATTGGTGTGCTTCATAGAATCCTTCATGAATGTCACATCCTCATGATACATACTAAAATTTTACATTGATTATTGTGCATGATTAATTGAATGTCTAATATGCTAATTATATGCTAAATTTACTAAAGCATTAAATAGGAATTTATACATGATATATATGCTAAATTAAGTATGTGTTATAGAATTAATTAGACAAGTATTAATTTAATAACATGATACATATAGCTAATTTAATTTAACGTATAAATATGTGAATAATTTTTAATTATGTGATTACGAATTTTTATTGAATAATTTACATGCTTTAATAAATAAATGAATTAAATTATATTAATTAATACATAGCATATACGAATAATTATATGATTCTAGATTATTCCTTGAGTATTAGGCTTAAGAAGAGGGATTAAGTGTGGGTGTGTGTTTGGTATGGATGATTAATCATCCTCATGATTACATGTAATGATTGCCACTTTTGAGTTGTTAAATTTAAGGAATAAGGTGTCAAATTATGAAAGATAGAAGGAGCGGTGCATTGCATGTCTAAGTAAGGATTACCACATAGAATTAAGTCTTAGTCATATATAAGCTTGAAATTTAAGAAATCAGCTCATTTTTCACTTCTTCAATTCAACATTTCCTTTCCTTCTCTACTCTCCTCTTCATTATCCACTAAACACATGTCAAACCTCCTCTAAAATATTAGTTCTTTATTGCATGTTGTCTTGGGAGCTTCATTAGCATATGGAAGGGTGTGTAGCATGTGAGTTTGCACTTAGATCATGCATTGTGTGTTGTGTTTGGAGTTTTAGGCAAATAAGTTGCTGCCAAGGAGGAAAAGCTTACGTTTTGGATAGTTTTGGTTTATTTGAAGGTGGGTTAAGATGTTGTTAGCTGTGATTCATGTATGTGTAATTTATGAAGCCTTTAGTAATGTATGGTTTGTACAAAATGTGTTTGATAACTCCAATGATGTATCCATTGTAATATGCATGTGTAGTTTGTGTATGGTGAGTGGCATGGATATGTATGTTGTAAGGGACTAAACCTTACATGTGTATCTTGTTTTGGTCATGCATGCATGGGTATTTAGTGAAGGTAGAAGGTTGGTCATGATTTTTGGTAAGATACTTAAGAGTAAGGTAGTTACATTATGTTATTGCATGCATGATCTAAACTATATTAATAAAGTTAATTAAATATCTTATTATGGTTGTGTATGATTGAGATTAATGAGTTAAATCTACTGCTAAAATTTTGATTAAAATATAAAAAGGTAATTTAAATTAACTAAGATTTAATTGGTGAAAATTAAGCAAGTAAGATAAAGAATTTAAAATCATGCCTAAGCTATTTTTAGGGCAGTTTTTAAGGCTTGTGGTAAACTTGACTTTGAAGACCTTAACGAATGAATTATGAGATGTATGATCTGGAAGTCTACTTTGCTATAAAATTAGTTTAGCTTTAATTGGAGTTCATTTGATTAGTAAAATTGGGGTTGAAAGACAACTGTTCACATAGTAAATTAAAGTTACTAAGTTAAACTAGTTGATTTGCATAAATTATTTGCATGTCTTAATGATTGAATTATTATGCTTATAATATATTGATTGAAAGGTATTTGAGTATACTTTTTATTGGTAAAAAGATCTGAATTTTTAGAAGTCATTTATTTATTGAAAAATGGTAAGAAAGACCAACTATATTATGGCTAAGTAACATAATTTTTATGATGTTTTTTCTAATTTATTTAAAAATGGAAAATATGGGATATTGCCATGATAATAGAAGATGAAGTTAATGATATATGGATAAGTAAATAACTTCTCATTTTCTTAATAAGGATTAATTATATGGTTATATGATCTTCTTTGGGTAAAATTTTTATGATTGGATAATTTATCCTTTTGATATGATTATGTGAATGTCTATGATATGAAAATGAAATAGGTTATGCATAATCTATATTTATGGTTGAATTGGAGTATTGAAGATGTATTGTATTATGATTAGGTGATAACATTGATTATGAACCTATTGCTCCAATCAACATAGATTATGCTAGTTGTGACGGTTTATGTTGATTTGTTCTATTAATAGGTTGATTCATTTAAAATGAATCAATGGGTAAGCTAAAATGTTTACCTTAATATTAATATACAATTATGTTTTAATTTACATCCTTTAACAGGAAAGGATGATGATTATGAGATTCTATGCAATAGCAATATTTTTGATTATATATGATTGCATAAATAATTATTCATATGGCATGTCATTTTCACGATTGTATTTATCATGGCATGCATGTTGAAGTAATAAGGGAGGAGGAAAATGAACGATGTAAGGTCATGTTAATGTGTTACTAAAAAGATAGTGAAATACACATGCGTACCAAAAAAAGAGGGTATAAGTATTAAGCCACATGCATAGGAGAGATAAGGAAGGAGGAAAATGAGTGAACGATGAGGAGAAAAGGCAATAATATGTTACTGAAAAAAAATATCATGAAACACAAAGATACTAAAAATATAGCAGTATATGGCCAGGCTAGTACTATGTGCACATATATATGAGAATGTTGGGCATTCATGATTATGATTATGATACAGGAAAAACAAAGGGGAATGCATATCATGATGCATTCCGAAGAGAAAAAGGCATATTCCATTACATTCATGTATATAGACATTGATGGAATGATTATGCAAGAATTAATAATTGAATGCTAAAAGGTGTTATGTGAATGATGAAATCATGTGAATATCATGTGTGTTGCCTTGCATAAGATGTTATGATTGAGTTATATTTATAATGATATCTAAATGAGTTTTGCTTGCAGATAAGATTTTATATGAAAAGTTATATGGAATGATATACTATGTGCTATGATATGAATATTTCATATTGATTGTTTTACTAGCACCACTGAGTTTTATACTCAACGTTTGTCAATTGATGAACATAGGCACTAATGGCACGAGAGATTACTAAAATTTAGAATGGCAGTAGGAGACCTGAGTTAGTTTACTGGTAGAGGTCTTAGACTACCAGACAGGCTCTTATTTCATGGCTCGTGTAACTTACCACTTTGTGTTTGTACTATGGTAGTAAAGATATTAGTGACATTGCATGTTTTTACTATGCATACATTTATGACATGTTTTTAATTGGTATCAGAATTTACAATCTTTTAGTTGGTATCAAAAATATGGAATTAAGTTATGCATGCTTGAACAAATTTTTATGATGATAAGGTGAAGTTGTTTTGCTATGTATGATATGCATGCATGATATGGTTTCATGAGATTTGGTTAATGAATTAATTTTAATCATCCTTTATAGAGTAATTATCGATCTTCTATCAAAGGAGATTGTTAGTTACACTATAAGAGGCATGTCATACCGGGTTACGGGTATGACAAAAGATTATGGTGCATGAAACACCAAATTTAAGGCATGATCTAATACATTGGATTATGCATTGATTTGACATTATTCCATACTCAAGCCTAAATGAGATAATGAATGGTGAAAGGAGTTTATTACGTGGAATTTTATATGGAAGGGTTGTAGTCAAACTAATGACCTCTTGAAATTTGGGTAGTCATAATGTGTGACTAGACACCACTCTTGATTTACATATGATTTTATTAAATAAAGTTTAATAATATGTTCATATGTTACCAACATGTCAAGAACCCAAAAGGTTGCACATTAAAAGTAAAAGGAATGGTAATCATGAATGGATGTTGATGAAATAATATTTTGTGGTTACAAAATAACTTGGATTTTTCATATTTATTAGAAAGGGAATTAAAGGAGCTTCTATTTGATACCAAGATCACTGAAATCTGATGAGTAGAACTCAAGATACAAGTGATTTAAGATGACATGTTCTACATGCATGGTATATGCGGATTTGGACGGAATTAAATTAATTAATAGTCAATATGTTATTATCATATGACTTATTCATGTGTGATGAATTAAAAGGAAGTGCACATGATTGTCAAGTGCTTTTGGAGGGATTTGAAGTCATACACATGTAAGTCACATGCTTGAAGCATGTGACATGTACATGCATATATGACTTAAGTAACCTAAAACCTAATTAGGTTTTTATAAGTTGTTCGACACAACTTTTAGGGTTACTAAAATAAAGAATTCGCTACCTCCTTCCGCCATTGGTTCTAAGTAATTAGAAGCTCAAGAACATGAAGATTAATTTGGATTTTTGATAGAAGATCAATAAGAAGAAATCGAATTCATCTTTCTCTTTATCCATTTCTTTTCTATTTTATTTTACTAGTCTTTAAACAAAAATTGTAATTTTGATTACTAATCATTCCATTACTTGTGTAGATAGTTTGGAGATCCTCTACCTTGGGGATTAAAAAGTTTGCTACAACTTTTCAGAAGGACAAGAAAGAAAGAGATATGCTTAAAAGTGAATTTTTCAATCTCTTTTTCAAAAATCTTCTCTGTGTTTGAACTTTATTAGTTATTATATCAGGAATTTTTTCCCCAAACACCAAAGTCCTTTCAATTAGTTGGATAATTCCCTGTTCTATATAATCTCCAAGAAATCTAGTTTTAGTTTTAAATAAATCCATTTAGTTTTACTTAATGCTAATTTATTTTTTCTTACAACCATACAAAATATTTTAAATGTTTAAAATGTTCTTCCAATGTTTGACTGAATACCAAAACATCATCAATATATACTATGCAAAATTTTGAATATGGATTAAAAATATCATTCATTATTCTTTGAAATTCAGAGGGAGCATTTTTTAAACCAAACGGCATGACGTTCCATTCATATTATCCAAATGGTACTGTAAATGTAGTTTTATAATGGTCTTTAGGATGGATTTGAATTTGCCAATATCCAGATTTCATATCAAATTTACTAAAAATATTTGCATTAAAAAGTCTATTTAATAAATCTTTTTAATTTAGAATTGGATACCTTATCCATTTTAATGCCACATTTAATGGTTTATAATTTATTACTAATCTCGGTGTTCCCTTTTCAATTTCTGCATTTTTATTTACATAAAACACTGCACATGACCATGGACTTCTTGATTTACTTATTAATTTTTTATCTTCTAAATCTTTAATTTCTTTTTTACAATATTCTATTAATTCAATATTCATTTGAATAAGTATTGCTTTAGTAGTTATAGATTTTTCATCAAAATTATTTTCATAAGACAAATATACTATATGTTGTTTCCTATTCCAAAATGCATTAGGATGATCTGCACATAGTTCATTTTCCATTTGAATTTTTAGTTGATTAATATTATTTTTTATAAAATCATTATTAAGCTGATTATTTATTTTATTTAGATAAATATTATTTTTTAAATTATTTATCTACTCATTTTTTGATTTTATTAATGCATTTATTTCTAACTGTTGGATTGAATAAGCTTTTAATAAATTTAAATTCTTCTTTTTAGGTTTTTCTATAAAATCTATTTTTACTCTTCTATTTCTTATTTTAAATTTTATGTATCCATCTTTTACTGAATATGGAGTTATTAAATTAATAAATGGAGTTCCAATAATTGTCATATGATTTATTTGTTGAGATAACATAAAAATAGTTTTTATTTCTAAATCTTGATCTATTATTGAAGCATCAGTTTTACCTAATATTTTTAAATTCGTTTTATTTACCGTTGACAATTTCTCTTCGGTTTCTTTTTAAAATATTTTAAGTACTAAACTTGCTTTTAAACAATTTAAATCTGCATCAGTATCAAATAACACTATAGTTTCAATTACAAAATCTTCTCAGAATCTTAATGTTAATTTTATTAAATATTTTTGAGAAGTTATTTCTTGTAATAAAAATATAAAATTTTCTATTACTTCCTCTTTATTTATTTGATTTATATTAGATATATTTTCTTCTCTCTCTTCTTCAGAAGAATCAGAAGATGTTTTTAATTGTTTTTCTAATATTTTAATCTTTTGAGCATCCTTTTTTACTTGTTCTTTTAATTCTCTTATTTCAATTTTTATTTATTTTATTTCTTGTTGTAAGCTAGTTATAGTTGGTTATGATTGTATATTTTTATTTTTGTTTAATATCATAATTAAATCATAAGTATGGGTTTTACTAGGAATAATTTCTTTAATTTTCTCTGATTCATCAAAACTTTTAAGTAATTTTTTAAGAAATTTTTCTTTAACATTTATATCATCAATATGATTTATTAAATCCAGCATAGAGCTTTGTTCCTTAGTTAATACATTTAATGATTTTTTTGATGAACTAGTTTGTAATTCATCAATTTGATTATCACTTTCACTTACCAAAGAATCAGTTTTTGCAATTATATATAATTCTTGATTTTTATTTATTATATCTTCATCTAAATTTAATTCATTTAATTTTTTATTAAATCTACAAAATTTTACTGTATGTCCTTTTTGTCTACACTTATAATAGGTTAATTCTTTATAAGATTTTTTCTTATTAACTTGTGGTTTAAATGCTTTATTATATTTCTTATAGGGTTTTTTATAATTATTTTTTTATAATATTCTTCTTGATTTCCTAATTTTTGTATTTCTTTTTATAATAATGTTTTCTTTAACATTTTTTGTAAGGTTTTGTTATTGAACATTTTCCATCACATTCTTTAGTTTTTAAATTTATACCATAATCAAATTGCTTACAAATGATCCTAATTCTTGCTTAGTTTTACACATTTCATATTTTAAAGTTTTTGTAATTTTATACCTTAACATAATTGTAAAACTTCTTTATGAATTATACTTATTAATTGACCATAAGTTAATTTATCATATGGAATTGGATTACCAAATTGTTATTTTATATTATTTCTTACCTTTTCTCCTAAGAAAAATGGAAGTCCTGCTAAAAACTTTTCTTTCCAAAAAGCTTGATTAGAATCTTCATGAAGCATTAATCTTGTTAGAAATGTGATTTTATAATACTGGAAATCACTTAATTTTTTACATCTTAAATTACGTAATAATTTAACATTTTTATCTTTAATGTGAGAAGAATCTTCAATAAAATGTAAAGATATTGTTAATATTAATGTAGCAACTGCGTCTTGAATTTCTTCTCCATTTTCATTTAATATTGGTAAATTTTTATTATCTTTTCTAACGACATTTAAAATTTCTAAATGATCTTGATTAGTAAGATGATAATCCTACCAACCTTTTAATTAACTAGTAAATCCTGCAATTATTATTTTAGCAATTGACCTATCTGATGCATATGATTGGGTTCTATAAGCATTTGCTACCATTGTCATTTATGGTAATACATTTAATATATTTGTGAGTGCCCGATTTCTGCCGGAGCCCAGAGCGAGGCTTATAATGCTCACAGACTGAGGACCGCACTTGGAGCGAAAGCGTAGTCTTCCTAAGGGGTTCCCTTAGGGAATGATACAAACTCGAAAGAGTCGTAAGGGAGTCACCACCGGATGGTTTCGGATTGGTCCAATCGACCCATAGCATGAGTGCTAGTTAAACCCTTCAGAGATTGGGTTCAGGTGGTAGAGATCTATTCTATGAGTTTCCAAGATCGATTTTACCATTATAGTTATGATTAATTGTCCTAAGCAGGCAAGCATACGAGCGTATATGTAAATACACAACGCGACATGTGATTTGGTGCTACAAGGTTGCACGTAGAATGTCATATAATGCTATATGGCATTTGGATGGCATGACATATGTATGGCATGCGAAATGGTAATAAAATAACATGGCATGTGCATGACATGTGAGCATGTATGACATATCATATGCATGATATGGCAACCTAGTATGATATGAAAGCACATAATCATGGCAAATAGCATATAGCATTATGCATTAACATTTTGAATTGTATTGGCGTTAGGCATATGCATGGCATATGCATGGTCTATGAAGTGAAATGAGTGGCATAACGTATGCATGACATCTCATATGATGTATAGCATGGTATATGCATGTCATGTGAGGGTGTATGACATATCATATGCATGATATGTGAATATGATGTATGACATGGCATAGTGGATGATATACCATATGCATTGCATGTAAAGTGATACATGGCATATCATGTGCATGATATATAGGATGATATATGGCATGGCATATGCATGATATGGCACAGTGGATGACATACCGTATGCGTGGCATATGAAATGATGTATGACATGGTATTTGCATGTCATGTGAGGGTGTATGACATATCATATGCATGATATATGAATATGATGTATGACATGGCATAGTGGATGACACACCATATGCATGGCATGTGAAATGATGTATGGCATGGCATATGGATGACATGGCATAGCGTATGGCATATCATATGCATGGCATGTGAAATGATGTATGACATGACATAGTGGATGCGTATGTGAATGTGTATTCAACATGGTATATGGTACGACATACGACGTGTCATGGTATATAGGATAGCGTGGTAAGTTACGCGTATTGCATTACGTATTGGTGTATTTGGATTGTATTAGCATACGAGATACTATATGTTATGGCATGGCATATGCATGGCATGGCATAAAAGTGTGTGATATGTCATGTGACTTGGCATGTGACATGATGACATATATTTGGCAAATATAAATCCATCCATGAATAAAAATACCAAAAGGCTAGTGAAAAGGATCGAGGAGAATGGGGGATACACGTGGGATTTAATGGTAAATCCTAAAATGGGGAATAATGCTATTCTTTTAGAAAGGATCTTCATCTGTACAGAAATCCAAGACATTTAGTAATGTCTCAACCTCCTCGAGAAATTTCCACCTCGAGTAGCACGAGTGAAAATGCAAATAAACAAGCAAGATTGTTAACAGCAAACAAAATTTAGGACCTGATCGACTAATTCTATGCCATATTAAAGCATGAATCAAAAGCTAAAGTCCGATGGATGTAAGATGACATGACATAATAGCATATGACATGATGATGTGGCATGTAGCATGGTAACATAGCATAGTGGCGTATGACATTTGACATGGCATGATGACATGGCATAAATGGCATATGACATGGCATGTGGCATGATGACATGACATAATGACATATGACATATGACGTGGCATATTAGCATATGATGCGGCATGATGTCATAATATTCATGAGTTACTATTCATCATGGTATGTGGCATGATGACATGGCATAGTGGTGTATGACATGACATAACATATGAGCATTTGATGTGGCATGATGACATGGCATAAATGGCGTATGACATCTGACATAGCATATTAGCATATGACATGGCATGATGACATGGCATAAATGACATATGACATGACATAGTAAAAAGCTAAACATGGCAGTAAAGCTAAATAAAACAATAAGCTAAACATGACAGTAAAGCTAAACTAAGATAATAAGCTAAACATGGCAGAAAAGCTTAAATAACTTAAAAAGCTAAAGGAATAAATGACTTACCAGGGCTAGAAGACACTCCCGCCGAATTCCCAAAAGCTTAAGATTTTAGTAAAAATTTAAGTAGTCGCTAAACTTAATTAAAATTTTACTTAAGTTATTTGAATCCTATGTCTTAGAATTAAAATTTTTATCATATGTATGATATCTTGTGTATCATTTTTATGATATGTTTTTATATGTTGGAAGAGGAAGGCTTGGCCTTGTATTTATAGTAGCCTTAGGAGGGGTGGCACCCTTAGGCTTAGCAATGTAGGATAAGGTCCCAAAACTAGGTGAGCAGCCATTTTGGACGGACCAAACGAGGGGCAAACGGTGTGCCCAAATGGCAAATGAATATGCAAAATTCATGTTTGCAACTTACTCTTGGGAATGGAAACCTGTATCAAGGCATTCTGATATGGAAACAAGTCACAATACGTGCCCTAAGTAGGCACCTTAGCCAGCCTGTGCAGGCGGTGCTGAAAAATCTGTATTGGTAGCTATTTTGGAAGGACTAAACGGGGGGCAAACAATGTGCCCAAATGGTAAATGAATATGAAAAATTCATGTCTGCAACTTATTCTTGGGAATGGAAACCTGTATCAAGCCATTCCGACACGAGAACAAGTCGCAATACGTGCCCAAAGTGGGCACCTTAGCCAGCCTTATTTTGCTATATGCTACATGTATAGTGTTATACACCCTATTCATGTATTTCACCTTGTATGGGTGAAATGTAATGCATGTCACATGTCAATTGAGATGCAATCAACATTCTGAGTCACTT
>CANYBF010276039.1:0-32717 GCA_948192965.1 Dalechampia spathulata
AGAGCAATACGGGCATGATCATATTGTTATGATAAGAGTATGCCCGTGGAATAAGTGTAAGGTTGAGTAACCATACGGAATCATGAAAGGATTCCGACTCTTAGCAGAGCAATACGGGCATGATCATATTGTTATGATAAGAGTACGCCCGTGGAATAAGCGTAATGTTGGGCAACCATATGGAATCATGAAAGGATTTCGACTCTTAGCAGAGCAATACGAGCATGATCATATTGTTATGATAAGAGTACGCCCATGGAATAAGCATAAGGTTGGGCAACCATACGGAATCATGAAAGGATTTTGACTCTTAGCAAAGCAATATGTGGGAGGAAAATAGGCCGAGTCTATGCAAATCCACTCACATGATAAGGCAAAGATCCACATAGCATGCAATAAGGGTCCTAGTTGGGAATGTTGCTAGGCATACTACATGGGCTTTAGTCCGGTTTTGAGAATAGGCTAAGGTCTCCTGCCATGTTGTCCACAACCTATCCAATCAAATGGAATCAATGATATAGGACTATACCTTGCATCTATCCATCAGGAATCATCGATGGTTATCAATACAGTGCAGCGAGTGGTGAAGGTAAATGTGCTTTCCCAAGGAGTCGAATGGAGTCCAAGGTACTCCCCCATTCATAATCACCGGTTTGACATGGGACAAGGGTGGTGTGTGTGGACATAGACTGGTGTTGTGATGCATACAATTAATCCAACTATGATGGGGAAATTGATATGGAAACTCTTAGATGCCACCACTCTTTCACCATGATGTCCCTAGCAGAGTCGCCACTATGAGCACCGATTTCTGCCAGGGCCCAGAGTGAGGCTTATGAAAGTCACGGACCGGGGATCGCACTTGGAGCGAAAGTGCAGTCTTCCTAAGGGGTTCCTTTAGGGAGTGATACGGACTCAAAAGAGTCATAAGGGAGTCACCACCGGATGGTTTCGAATTGGTCAAACTGACCCACAGCATGAGTGCTACTTAAACCCTTCAGAGATTGGGTTCGGGTGGTGTACATCTATTCTATGAGTTTCCAAAATCAATTTAACCATTTTAGTTAGGACTAATTATCCTAAGCAAGCAAGCATGCGAGCGTAAATGTAAGCACACAGCGCGTCATGTGAATTAGCATTACAAGTTTGCACATAAAATGACATATAAAGCTATATAGCATTTAGATGGCATGGCATATGCATGTCATGTGATATAGCAATAAAAGCAACATGGCGCATGCATGACATGTGAGCATGTATGACATATCATATGCATGATATGGCAACCTAATATATAGGCACATATTATGGCAAATAGCATATGGCGTTAGGCGTTAACGTTTTGGGATTCATTTCAGTGTTGGGCGTATGTGTGACATATGTATAACGTATACATGGTGCGTAGGGTGAATGGCATATCATATGCATGATATGTGAAAATGATGAATGTCATAGTATATGCATGTCATGGCATAGTGAATGACATACCTTATGCGTGGCATGTGAATGATGCATGATATGTGTGATGATATATTACATGGCATATGCATGACATGTTATATGTATGACATACCAAATGCGTGGCATTTGAAATGATACAGGACATGGCATATGCATGGCATGTATAGTAGAATGTGCTTGTGTCATGTGATATGACATATGAAATGTTGTATTATAACATGGCGTGGTATAATTGTATGGCATACCATATACATGGCATGTTTAAATGAATGATATACTATATGTATAGTATGTGAAGTGAATGACATACCATATGCATGGTTATGTGAGATGATGAATGGCATGGCATATGTATGACATGGTATAGTGGTGCGTATGTGAATGTGTATTCAGCATAGTATATGTATGGCATATGGTATGATATGCATTATGGCATACAACGTGGCATGGCATTATGGCATAATGACATATATATATATGCATGACAAGGCGTATTGGTTGATTGCACATATTGGATTACGTATTGGCGTATTTGCATATTTACATATTTATACATGTATGCATACAAAATATAGTATGTTATGGCATACGGTATATGCATGGCATGCATAGTAGTGTGTGCATGTATCATGTGACATGATGACATATATTTAAGCAAATATAAATCATCCATGATAAAAAATAATAAACACCAGGGAAAGGGAATCGAGGAAATTAAGGGATACAGACAGGAAATAGGGGGATTATTACAGACCGAATAATAAATGCTATCCTATTACAAATATTCCTCGCATGCATAATTTCCCAGGTATTAAGTAATACCCCTTTTTCCCCTCAAGTTGCACGATCCAAAATGCACGGATGGATTAATATGCAAAATAAACAAATAAATTCATTAGTAGCAAATGAATTTTGGATTTAATTGACTAGTCCAATACCATTTAAAAGTATGGACCAAGAGTCAAAATCCAGCAATTATTAGGCAATAATTGAAATAATAAACATGAGCCGGATCGTGAAAATTCATTTTAATAAAAGTAATTTTCATCAAAATTATTTTATTTGATCATGGAAAATTTAATTAGGAGTGCTAACATCACTTAGAATATTTTGGAGATAGCCCCTCGAGCAATTAATTCAAATCCTTTCAAAAAGCCGCATTTATACGAGTAAAAATAGCATTTTATCATAAAAATTAATTTTGAAGCCAAAATTAATTATGTAAAAATTATTTTATGACAATTCCATAATACTTAAGTCACTGTGAGACTCAAATACCACTGGATACATCAAAAATACAGCAGAATATGGTCCAAAATACAATTTTTCTGGAAAAATGTGAGGGATGTGCGTCGTACATAGCCTAATGTGTGCCACACTGCAAACGTATTTATACATGATGTGTGGAGCACATCAGAGGCCAAACGTAATTATAGCCCAATATGTGCCACAATCCAAACGTATTTATAGATGATGTGTGGAGTACATCAGAGGCCAAACTACATGAAAATTTAATTTATCAGTACAAAAATAAACTACAGACAAAAATATGCAACTTTAATGAAGATAGTACTTCATTTTAAGCACGAATCGGCCTCTGGTTCATCAAACCAAATAATTAATTAAGCAATTAATTGAAATAAATGATTTTAAAGCCAAAATCAAGCAGATCTGGACAATATTTGACAGATCCAGAACCCCAATTACATGAAAAACCTACTGGAGTCACTGGAAAAATCAGATCAAAAAGTGGTTCGGGCGAAAATTGGGTTTTTCTGTGAAAACCGAGACCTATGTGTGCTGCATATAGCCCAATGTGTGGCACACATGGGCATATGTGTGGCACACATGGCAGAGAAAACAGAAGGAAAACCAAAAATTTTTCAACAGAAACCCTAGATCCAACCCCGATCTAGGTAGATCGGACCTGAA
The DNA here is from genome assembly GCA_948192965.1 of Dalechampia spathulata. Classification (NCBI taxonomy): domain Eukaryota; kingdom Viridiplantae; phylum Streptophyta; class Magnoliopsida; order Malpighiales; family Euphorbiaceae; genus Dalechampia; species Dalechampia spathulata. The sequence goes on from CANYBF010276039.1 coordinate 3,394, forward strand.
AATGGATTTTGCTTCATGGATTTGTATCCAAATCAAGAAAAATAATTTTAAAGCTAAAATTATTTAAATTCTGGCTAGCTTTAGGGCAGATCCAAGGCATCCAAGGCATGGAAAAGCCTTGAATGGCCTTGGATAGGCCAGATCTGGAGAAAAACCAAGCGAAAATGGGAGAAAAATAGCATTTTCTGGAAAATTTTGGGGTGATGTGGGCAGCGCATGACCCCATGTGTGCCATACATAGGCTATGTGTGGTGCACATCAGGTGATGTGTGCAGCACATCCCTCAGCAAATAGTAACAGAAAGGAAGAAAAATGAAAAAAATGAAGAAATTACCTTATTTTGGCAGCTTTTCTTCCAAGATCTTCCTTCCTTCCACATTTAGGGAGCCTAACTAAGGTTAATTTATCTCTAAATTCAATCAATTTAATTAATTAGGGGCCTAATTAATTAAGTGAAAATTTTGGCAGAGGTTTGGCTGCTCTTTTGAGCAAATTCGGGATGCATTTTACAGACCCCAAGCTCTATATTTATAGAGCTAAAATCGGGCGTGGCAATTTTGTAATTTTTGCCTGGATTTGAAAATTTTCAAAGGCAATGTGCGCCACACATCATGTGATGTGCGCCATACATTGTCAATGTGCTGCGCACATCACCTTTTGACCCATTGCGTGGGGCCCACTGTGGTCACTTTCGGGATGCATCCCGAAGCCTATAAGCATTATTCGATGTAAGGAATAACTTTGTAGAAGAAAGTTTTTCTAAATTCATCCCGAGAAGGCTCCCGACCAAAAGTCTTTTCTATGCAACCTGCGGTGCACATAGGGCGATGTGCACCGCACATTGCATTTTTACCCTATTCGCACCAGCTCGTACGTGCAAAACCGGATGTGCACCATATGTCAACTGAAGTGAAATCGATATTTTGAGAAACTTTGCAGTTATAAGTTTTCTCAAATTCAGCCCCGAACATCGAGTTTCGGCTAATAAGCCCATTTTAGGGTTTGCGACCCTCTTTCGGCCTAAAATGGCATTCGGCGTGCCAGAAGGTCATTTCTCGTGTAGGTATCAGCGGAAATGTGTTCTATGTGTATAGAACACTTGAAATAGATGAAGTTGGGTGGTGGGCCCACCTGTGCACTATTCATAATTAATAGTGCTCTGGCATGCCCCATAGTATAAAATGGCCTAGAATGTGGCAGACAGTGTGACAAGCACTTTGCCTCAAGTAAGGCAGTAGATAGGATGTGCTCTATGCGTACAGAATGCATCAAAGCGGACTATAGTGGGAAGTGGGTCCCACTAGCCTTTGGGGGGCCCCACAGTGTAGTGGGCCGAGAAATGTGGCATTCGGGATGCCACGGGATGTGCCTTGCATAAGGCAACAGTAAAATGTATTCTGTGAGTACAAAATACACCGAATAGGCTGATGGGGAAGGCGGCCCCCGCCTATATACTATTCATAGTGAATAGTAACCTAGGTTCGAAATGTAACATTTTGCATTTCGTGCATCCTATCATGCGTAGACAGGTATGAAATGTATTTTGTAAGTACAGAAAACGTAGAATAGGCTAATAGGGGCGGTGGACCCTACTAATACCCTAGGTGGGTCCCACAGCGTAGTGGACCTAGATGATGGCATTTGCGATGCCAAGCGTTGTGCCTTGCGTAAGGCAACTGGAAAATATATTCTGTAAGTACAGAATACACAGAATAAGTTAATCAGAGGCAGTGGGCCCTACTATTGTCTGAGTGGACCCCACGATGTAGTGGGCCCAGAAGATGGCATTTGCGATGCTAAGTGTTGTGCCTTGCGTAAGGCAATTGGAAGATGTATTCTGTAAGTACAGAATACACAGAAGGGGTTATTAAGGGTTGCGGACCCTGTTATTTTCTAGTGGGCCCCACCTATGCACTATTCATAGTTAATAGTGTCCAAGGCCAAAAATGCAATACTTTGCATTTCGAGTGTTTTGCCTCCCGTAGGCAGCAGGGAGGGGTGTTCTGTATGCACAGAACACTCAGAATATGTGACGGGTCCCGCCAGGTGCCATGATGGGCCCCCACCAGTTCTGAAATGTTCTGTACACCAGAACACACAGAAGAAGACACAGGGGCCTATATGCATAATCGGGATCGATACCGAGGACTAAATCCTAGCTGAATCAATAAAGATCAAAAATTATACGATGGTGAAAAGTCAGGGTCAACAAGAGCTAATGGTGAAGGAAGGAGTAGTGGCTTTTTTGGCTATTATCAGGGCTGACAAATCACGGACATCACCAAAGATGGAAAACTGTTGCTCAAAGAGATCATTTGAGTTAGGCAACTCAGTGGGATGATCATGTTGTGTCTCTCCTTGGATGAAGATGACCATCTTGCACTCTTCTAGCTTGTCTAAAGTGTAAGGATCAAACCTAATGCAATACCTTTCTTCCCACATGGCTATAAGAATGTCAAACTCTATCGATCCCTGCTAGTACCGGCCTAAACCTCTGCCAGGCATAAAGTTCATCATTTACATCATCCTGTCCATCGCGGGACTCATCTTCTGGTGTAAAGTGGATAGCACACCTCCCAAGGGATGGAACCATGGTTGGCTTAATAGTAAAGCAAATGACACCGATATGTCAAGAACTATAAACTCAACGTCTGATAGTGAAAGTAGCAGTGAAGGTACCAGTAACCTCCCTTTTAAACTCATCATATGCCTTGAGGATAGTCTTGCAAGGATTCTGAAAGCTGAACCCTGAGCTTAGGAAACACCTTAAGAGGGCAGATATTGATGTTAGAACCATCATCCACCATGACATATGGAGTGGAGAAGTTCATGATGTGCACCCTAATGAAGAGTGTCTTATTGTGATGAATACCCTCGACTGGTAGATCTATATCAGAGAAGGTGATCATGCTGGATGGTAACTCCCAATTTACCAACTGACTCTTCATACTGTAGGTAGAGGCAGATAGAGAGATTCTCATGCTAGAGAGTGCTTTGATAATAGCCCGTTGATGTTGTTGGGAGGATAGCACCAAGTCCCAAATATTGATATTAGCTTGTGTCTTCTTTAATTACTTAACGACAACATTATCAGGCTGAGCAACTTGATTAGCTTGTTATGGAGTTGGAACATTGCTTGGACCAGCCTCATCCCCTATAGGTCTAGCCTTAGTTGGCTTTTTAGGAGCTTTTAGCCTCTTCCCAAGGTTAGGAGGAGTGAACATCTTACCACTACGAGTTATGTTACGAACTCGAGAGGATATCTTATTAGCACCTAACCCTTTCTGCTGCTTGGGCGATTTTAGTGCTGGCTTAGCTGCCTTGGAAGTCTCGGCTGACTTACCTTTCTTTGAATCCTGATCTTATGATAATTCAGACTTAGTGGAATCCTGAGTAACTATAGACTCATCCTCTGAACTATCATACCATATGTCAATAGCATCAATATCAAACCCACCGTCGGGTCGGAAGGTAATAGCGGGTAGCTAAACAATCTCTTCACTGCCAAGAGGAGAGAAGGAGTTAAGAACTAGGGATTCTAGTAACCTTGATTGGAGCATGTAGGTGTGGTTGGCTTTGTGGTAGTTAGGCAATGGGTTTATCTTGGTTGATGGTTTGGATTTCTCAAGGTCTTCAATCTCACCAGAGTCAATGAGGTTCCGAATGACAAGTCTGAGGGAGCGATAGTTATTAGTGTTATGGTCATGATGCTGGTGATAATGGTAGTAAGTTTTGGTGTCCACCAAGGCTGGGGATGGTGTTTTGAAGTTTAGCTCAAGTGGCTTGATGAGCTTAGCTTTAAGGAGGCACCCAAAAACCTTAAAAAGTGGCATTCCAAGATCCAAGAACCTCTGGGATGGGGTACTATTTCAGAGTATGGGATTTAGTGTTTATAAGACATTGATGTTTGTAAGGTATTGAGTGTATGTGGTGGTTTTGGGTTTTAAGAAGGAAGGCTCCTTCTTCTTCCCCTTGGCCTGCTCTATCCGTTGGCCAACAGAGTATATGTCCTCGAAGGTATGAAAAGTCTGATACTTCAGCTTATCCTGGTACAGTGGCAGTGACCCCATAATAAGCTTGTTGATCATGTCAGATTTAGATGGCTTCTGTCTAATCAGTGCAGCTTTGTCCATCCATCTACTAAAGTAATCCATGAAGGACTCATTAGTTTTCTGCTTAACCATTTCTAAATCCATCGAAGTTACATCAAATCAAAACTTGAACCTATACTATTTACAGAAGGTGGTACAAAGAGGCTTCCACTTGATCATGGTTGCCTTGTTCAGACTATGATACCAGGCTAGCACTAGTCCCTCCAGTGAGATGAAGAAGAGTTAAACTATTTGATCATCCAAGAGGTTTGTAGTGCTCATCATCATGGTGTAAGTCTTCATATGGTTCTTTGGGTCCCCAACTCTGTTGTACTTGGGAACATCAGGGAGCTTGAACTTGGCAGGTAGCCCCTTGATAGCTTGGATGGAGAACTCATTAAAGTCAAGATCAGAACCCATGCCTTTGGTCTTCATGATAGACTGCAGTTGTTCTATTTTCTACTATAAAATAGTGGTCTCGGATTTTTGAACATCATGCATATAGAGTTAGACATTATCATCAGTCTCCACATTATACAAGTTGATGCCTTTCCCTTTTTCCTTAATAGGAACTACTGGGGTGATGAAGTCACCAAGACTGAGATCCTCCCAGATCTGCTATTGCAAGAGGGTTTTAAAGTCATCATTCAAGAGCTTGGCCATAAACTGATCAATGAGCTTTTGAACTACAGCAAGCGTGGCCTCATCTAGTGTCAAGGCAGGAGGGTTAAATGATGATGCAACATTTTTTGGCATGCTGAGAGTCTAACATGGTCTGTACATGATAGAAAGAGTTAGCATGAATGCATGAGTATGCACATGCGGTTGTATGTGGTGCACGTGATGTGACACATAGGATATATGTATGACCTATGCTATGAAACATGTGATGTTATGGCTGCGTAACAAAGCGGGTTAGCATGTGTATATGTAGGATGTACATGATGCGTCAAGTAGAATGTATGCATGACCTATGCTAGGAAACATCCAGTGTTGTAGCTGCAAAAGGAAATCTGTTAAAAGATTACATAAGTATGCATGTATGCATATTGGACAGAAAATAAGAAATGGTTAGCAAACACATAGCACACAGCAGTGCTCCCTGCCACCCTTATACCTCCATGAGAATTGGTTGTTCAATATCTCCTATCCTAGGTGGGATACTAGCCTAGAGTTACACTTGGAACTCGAGGCACGATTCTCTCAATAAGGTAAGCAAAAGGTTTGATCGTTGCCCAATCATATGAGGGATTACGACTAAAATCCAATAGCATTTCGACCTAGTTGTATTACTATGATAAGTGAATGCTGATGGAATTGGCATGAGGTTATGCAACCATACAGAATCATGAAAGGATCCTGACTCTTAGCAGAGCAATACGGGCATGATCATATTGTAATAATAAGAGTATGCCCGTGGAATAGGAGTGAGGTTGTGCAATCATACCGAATCATGAAAGGTTCCTAACTCTTAATAAAATAATACGAGGGAGGGAAATAGGTCGGGTCTATGCAAATCCACTTACATGATAAGGCAAAGATCCACATAGCATGCAATAAGGGTCCTAGATTGGAATGTTGCTAGGCTTACTACATGGGCTTTTAATTCGGTTAAGAACAGGCTAAGGTCACCCGCCACATTGTCCATAACCTATCCAACCAAATAGAATCATCAATATAAGACTATACCTTGCATCTATCCATCAAGAATCATCGACAGTTATCAGTAAAGTGCAGCAAGTGGTGAAGACAGATTCACTTTTCTAAGGAGTTGAATGGAGTCCAAGGTACTCACTCACCCATAATCACCAACTTGATACAGGATCAAGGTGGTGTTTGCAGACATGGACTAGTGTTATGATGCATATAATTATTCCAACTATGATAGGAAAATTGATAGGGAAACTCTTAGATGCCACCACTCTTTCGCCGTGATGTCCCCAGCGGAGTCGCCACTGTAAGAGCCGGTTTCTGCCGTCGCCCAGAGCAAGGTTTGCGAGGCTCTCAGATCGGGGACCGCACTTGGAGCAAAAGTACAATCTTCCCCAAGGGCTACCTTAAGGAATGATATGGACTCAAAAGAGTCATAAGGGAGTTACCACCGGATGGTTCTGGATTGGCCCAACCAACCCATAGCATGAGTGCTAGTTAAACCCTTCAGAGATTGGGTTTGGGTGGTGGAGATCTATTTCTATGAGTTTCTAAAATCAATTTTACCATTATAGTTGGAGTTAATTATCCTAAGCAAGCAAACATACGAGTGTATATGTAAGCACACAACGTGACATGCAATTTGGCATTACACGGTTGCATGTAGAATGGCATATAATGCTATATGGCATTTGGATGTCATGGCATATGCATGACATGTGACATGATGATATAAAATGACATGGCATATGCATGATATGACATAACAATGATGTACTATAATGGCATGGCATATGTATGACATGGCATAATGACATGCCATATGCATGGCATGGCATAGTGATTGTGTGTATGAATTGGCATGTGATGTGGCATGTGATGTGGCATATGACATGGCATGTGACGTGGCATATGATATGGCATGTAACATGGCATACGACATGACACGGCATATATGGCATGGCATAATGGCATATGACATGATGAATTAGCATGGTACCATGTTATATGGCATGACATAATGGCATGGCATGGCATATTGGCAGATAGCATGGCAAGTTGCGTGTATTGTGTTGTGTATTGGCGTATTTGGATTGTATCAGCATACAAGATAATCTATGTTATAGCATGACATATGCATGGCATGGCATAGGAGTGTGTGATGTGGTATGTGACACAACATGTGACATGATATGGCATATATATTTTAGCAAATATAAAACCATCCACGAAATAAAAGAATACCAAAAGGCCGGTGAAAGGGATCAAAGAAGATAGGGGATACACACAAGATTTTAAGGGGGAATTATTATAAAACATGAATAATTCTATCCTATTACATAAATCTCCGTGCATACAACATTTTTGGGACGTTAAGTAACGTCCCCTTCTCTTCGGGTGATTTTCCTCCTTGGGTAGTACAAGTCGAAAATGCACGAGTGATAAATGAAAAATAGATAAAATAAATTCATTAGTAGCAAATGAATTTATGATTTAATTGATTAGTCCAATGCCATATAAAAGCATGAACCAAGAGTCAAAATCCCATTAATTGTATGGCAATAATTGAGCGAATTAACACAAGCCTAATCGTGAAAATTAAATAAATAAAAATTATTTTAAGCAAAATTATTTTTGGTTGATCATGGAAAATCAAATGGGATTTGCTAACATCATATAACAACAATTAGAGATAGCAATTCAACCAATTTGAATCCAATCCTATCAAAAATCACATTTATACAAGTTAAATAAGCATTTAATCGTGGAAAATCAATTTTGAGGCCAAAATTAAATAAACATGATTAATTTTTTATGTATCCAATACATTTGAGTTATTACCATACATCAAACATTTTTGGAATAATTAAATCGAGTTTGAAATCGAGTGAAAAATATGATTTTTCTAGAAAAATGTAGGGGATGTTCGTAGCATGTAATGCTATGTGCGCAGCATATAGGCTATGTACTGCACACATAGCATGATGTGTGGCACACATAGGGGAGAAATCTACAAGAAGATAAAATTTATTAGCATAAACATGATCTAGAGATAAATCCCAACAACTTTAATAAAGACAATACCTTAGTTTGAGCATGAATCAGCCTCTAAATCATAAATCTAACAAGTAAATAGGCATTTAACTTGGATAATTAATTTTAAGGATAAAGTCAATTAGATCTGGATAATATTTGACAGATCCATAACATTAAGACTATAGAAAAGCCATTAATGTTGTTGGAAATATGAGATCTGAGGCAGAACTGAGTGAAAACGAAAGCAAAAACTGATTTTCTGGAAAAATAGAGGTCTATATGTGCAGCATATAGGCCTATGTGCACCATTTATAGGATAGATATGGTGCACATAGGTGTATATATGGCACACATAATAGAGAAAATAAAAGAAAAATAAGGTTTTTCAGCAAAAACTTGAGATCTACAAGCAAAAACAAGAAGGAAATGGAAGAAAAATGAGCATTTAACTTACCACAGTAGGTTTTCCTTGTAGATCTTGAATCCAATTATGATTAGGGACCTAACTAGTGCTGTTTGGTCTCTAAAAAATTAGGTTACTTATTCAATTAATTGCTTAATCAATTTGAGAAGTGATTTTGGCAGAGTTTAGCCGTTTTTGGCTAATTTTGGACCGATGTTTCATGAACCCAAGTGATATATTTATAGTAGAGAAGCTAGGGTTTGAAAAATGTAATTTTCAATATGGGATTTGAAAATTTTAAAGCTATGTGCACTACATATAGTGCTATGTGTGCCACACATAGCCTATGTGTGTAGCATGTAGTGCTACATACTACGCACATAGCATTTTGACCCGTCGTATGGGGCCCACTGGGGCCACATTGGGATGTGGTCCCCATGCCCAAGAAGAGCCATTTTATGTGCTAAAACATTGTGTAATAAGGTGCATTTTTAATTTGGTCTCGAGAGGGCTCCCGACCAAACGTCTTTTTTCACTTTATGCATAGCACATAATGCTATATGTTACGCATATAGCATTTTGCCCTTATGCACTCCACCTTGTATGGGTGAAATGGGATGTGCTCTGTATGTCAAATAAGCATTATTTGACATTCTAAGATGTTGTGCTATAATAAGCACCTTAGATTTGGCCCAGAAAATGGGCCCTACTAAACATCTTTTTCTGTTATATGCGTAGCACATAGTGCTATATGCTACGCATATAGCATTTTGATGTTATGTGCTCCGCCTTGCACAGGCAGAACAGGATGCCATTTGTATGTCAAATAAGCATCATTTGACATTCTAAGACGTTGTGCTATAAGAAGCACCCCGGATTTGGCCTGGAAAGTGGGCCTCATCAAACTTTTTTTCTTCTACATAATGCTATGTGCTAAGTATGTTTTGTTTATGGATTCTGCCTTGTACGGGTAAAATGCAACATGTTTTGCATGTCTAGAACACTCAGAGGAAGTTAAAATGCATGTACATAAATCAGAATTGACTTCGGGGACTGATTCCAAGCCAAATCAATGAAAACCTGAGATTACGCGCATAGGTGAAAAGTGAGGGTTAACACTTGCATTTTATTATGATTTATCAAATGGTTAGACTATTTTAATGGAATGCTTATGCTTAGGGATTAAAAATGATTGTTCTCTTTGAATCTTGTTACTTTGATGGAATTGGTTTTGAATTTTGTTTAGAGGAAGGGATTAAGAATGCTTTAAGGCAAGGTTAAGGCATTTAAAGTCAGGTTAAGGCATAGCAAAAATCTTACAAGCTAATCACCAAGAATCTTATTAATCATGCCTCAAATTGAATAGCTCATTAGAAATGAATCATGCTAGATTAGTATAAATAAATGCATATTCTCAAACATCAAAGTTCTTTAGAAATTAGTTCAAAGGATTTTTAAAAGAAGAAATAGACTTTAGAATCACTTATTTGCAAATAAGAGCAATGTATCCCAAAAATTTCAAAAATTTTGATCAAATATCCAATTGTATTAAATTAGTCTACAAAAAACATAAAAATTAGTAACATTCACCCCCCACACTTAAAACACATTGCCTCAATATGAGATAAATATTTGGCAACAGTAAGATAAGAAAAACAGGATGGAAATTTTTAGACATAGTCTGTGTTTTATTATGCTACCTTTTGGAGAATCATTGTTGCATCTCAAGTAAATGATGCAGCTTACCAACTTTTACGTCCAAATCATTAAGTCATAAGAAAATCTTGCAAATAGCCTCCTCCATACTAGCTAACATCTTATCGAGTTTATCATGCAATGCTGTAAATTCTTTGAGCAATATTAGTTTGGTAGCTGCGATAGACTGTGGCTATAAAGTGGAAGCTAGAGGAGTTTTGATTATTAGTTTCACCTTTTGGAACACTCTGTTTTTCATAAGGGTAATCAATCATGGAGGACAAAATCCATAACTAGGAGCCTCATGTTTTCTACACAGCAATCCCATTTCATCTAAACTTAATAAATCAAGTGGTAAAAGATCTAAAGCTTTATGGAGATTGGTGGAAAAGGGGTCAAAGGGCATGAGTCTAATGGCTATATGGGTCACAACATGACCAAGGATACGGTACCTTGAGGTTACAATTGCTACTTTTAGCTGAGCTACGATGAAACATCCCAGATTTATCTGCTTACGTTCTACCATGCATCAGAGAAAAAATAGCTCAACCCTTATCACTATGCTTGGCAAATTGTTCCTATAAGAAGAACAATAGGCCAATAACCTACGTAAGTAGGTTAGTGAACTGTCAAGCAGATATAAATCTTTAGTAGTGGCAGGGTTATATTTCTTTGTTGAAACAGTAGTGTACTGTTTCCATAACTTCTTTGTATTAAATTTTTCTAGAATATCACAAAACCCATTAATATAATCATCAATCACCTCATTAATCAATCCCAAAGTAAGATTAAATTTATCCATAGAAAATGAAAATTACTATCCTAATAACCTGAATCGGATTACATTCAGACTATCCAAAGCTACGAGTTATTGTTTATCCAAAATAAATGTATTGTAAAACTTGTATATTAGCTCGTAATAAACTGGGCAATTAATCTCAAGATATCTCTACCAAATAGTCCCTTCAATAAACTTAAAATAATTTAATTTCAATTTCTCAACAAAGGAGTATCAATGATCTTCCTTGCATAATTTGGAGGTTCACCACTCTGTTAAAGTTTTTCTTCTCCTATTTCCCAAACTTGAAATGGCCATTTAGTTTTAAAAGAGGTGGTGGAAACATACCTCTTAAACATTTTAGTCATGCTTGTATAGGCAATGTATCTTCTGCTTGCTATTCTATCTAAGGTTTGGTGTCCTCAATTGCTTGTTCGGTTGTTTCTGGTGAAGCTTCTTTCTTCGATTTTAGTTGCTCTTTTCTTGCTAGCATTTCTCTCTTTTCTTGGCTAGACTCTTTGTCTTCCTCACATACATCCTTCGACTCTTCTTTCATGGCCTTAATGAGTCATTGGACCATTTTATCTATTTTATGGTCTACAACCTTTGGAGGTAGCCAAGCCCAATCGAACTGGTGAGCTCGTGGTGGTTTTCAGCTAGTGTATACTTTTATCTCAGTGTGCTCCATATTTATGATGGGTCTTGGAGGAGGAGCAAAAATAGTTTGCTTTTTGGTTAGCAGTATGAGTTTATCATCCTCTACTGTAATTGGCTCCTTGCCAGCATATCTCTTACTAGCCGGGCCTTCTTAGGTTGCCTTCCTTATGTGCACCATTTCTTTAAAATCCCTAATTTGACAAATTGGGGGAAAGTAATTTTCTAGAGAGAGAAGAGGAATTAGGGATCCTACACAATAAAAGAAGGAGATGAAATTTAAGAAGATTGAAAGGTAGAAGACAATAAAAACTAAAATTAACTAACTGAAAATCGAACTGCTATCTTATTGGATGCCTTATGGGCATAACATCTAATGAAAACATAAACATAAACTAAAAAATGTAGTTTTGGTTTATAAGTCCCAGCTCAATTTCATGACTTGCTTTACTCATAAAAAGGGTCTCCCATCATGATGACACACGCTGGTTGAGTAAAGAAACCTTTATAAAGTGGCTTAAGGAGATGTCTATTTACTTTGAATATTTTTCCTAAGTCTAAACTTTTGATTTCAATTGCACCTTGTGGAAAAATTCATTTAACTTCACATGGACCTAGCTATTTTGACTTCAATTTTCTAAGAAATAATTTTATCCTGGAACACTCTTTGCCCAACTATGAACTCCTAACGATTCAAATTCTTATCATGAATTCTATGTGACTTGTCTTTATAAACCTCTGAATTCTCATAGGCTTCATTTTTTATTTCTTCCAGTTCCTAAATTTGTAACTTCCTATGATTACTAGCCTTATCAATATGTTTTAGTACTTGACTGCCCAATAAGTTCTATGTTCAAAGTCAACTAGTAAATGGCAAGGTTTACCATAAACAATTCTGAAAGATAACATTTTAAGAAAGCTTTTATATGCAGTCATGTATGCCTACAGAGAATCATCAAGTTGTAGACTTCAGTCCCTTTAGTTGAGGCTTACAATTTTCTCTAAAATTGATTTGATCTCTCTGTTATTGACCTCATCTTGTTCATTCCCATGGGGGTGGTAAGCAGTTGTCATGCAATGAGTTATGCCATATTTAAGGAACAGAGATGCAACTTCTCTATTGTAAAAGTGCATGCCTTGATCACTTATTATTGCCTTCAAAACTTTAAACATATTAAAAACATTAGTCCTGATAAAGTTAACCATGGTTTTAGCATCATTAAACATAGTGGCCTTTGCTTTAACCCATTTCGATACGTAGTCAACCAATACTAAAATGTAAACATTACCGAATAAAGGTGGGAATGGTCCTATAAAATCCATCCCCCATGTGTCAAAAATTTCACAAATCAAAACTCCTTTCTAGGGTATTTCATTCCATCTTCCCAGGCCTCTTGTTCTCTTTTAATTTTTAGTGTATATATAACAAATATGCATCATAATGTATCATTGGCCAATACAGACCGCTTTCCAAAACTTTCATTGTTGTCTTCCTTAGACCAAAATGACCTCCACAAGCATATGTATGATAAAACTAAAGGACAAAATTGAGTTCAGTTTCTGGAATGCATCTTTGAACAACCTGATCAGCGTAGTGTTTCCACAAATAAAGTTCATCCCAAACATAATATTTTGCACTACTTCTAATTCGATTCTTCTCATATTTTAATAACTCAACAGGAAAATTCTTGGTATAAAGAAAATTAACTATATCAGCATACCAAGGGGAATGTTCACTTATATTCAATGCAAAATCATTAGGGAATGCATTGTAAGCCTTGCATGGTTCCATATTTGGCAATATGCTCAAATGATCAGCGATTAAATTTTATGATCCCTTCCTATCTCTGAGCTCTATATCAAATTCTTAGAGCAATAGTATCCAATGAATTAATCATGATATAGCTTCCTTCTTTTTCAATAAGTACATGAGTGCTACTTGATCCGAAAACACAATTACTTTAGTACCAAGTAGATAGGAACAAAATTTATCTAATGCAAAAACTATAAAATATAATTCATTTTTCATAGTCGAGTAATTATATTATATGTTGTCCAATGTCTTTGATGCATAGCTTATCACATGGGGATCTTTCCCATTTCTTTAGCCAAGCATAACACTTACTGCAAAATTACTAGCATTGTATGTAATTTTGAAATGCAGTTTCAAGTTAGGCGGTTACATAACAGAAGCTATAATTAGTATTCCCTTCAATTGGTCAAACACATTCCTGCAAGAATCATCAAAAACAAATTTGACTTCTTTCTATAGAAGATTGCAAAGGAGCTGAGCAACATTCAAAAAGTTTTTCATAAATCTCTTGTAAAATCCTCCATGTCTAAGGAAAGATCAAACTTCCCTCATAGTTGAAGGGCAAGGTAATGATTTAATAATGTCAATTTTAGCTTTATCAACTTTGATACCTTTCTTTGAAACTACATGGCCTAAAATCAACCCTTGATCAACTATAAAAGGACATTTCTCATAATTTAGGACCATGTTCTTCTCAATGCAATTTTGTAACACCTAAATTATCAAGGCATTCATAAAACAAATTTTCATACAATATGAAATCGTCCATAAATACTTCAATAATATTCTCAACAAAATCAGAGAAAATACTTACTATAAAACATTGAAATATTATTAGAGCATTTTGAATGTCATACAATTAAATGCAAAAGTTCCAAAAGGACATACAAATGTTGTCTTCTCTTAGTCATTGAGTGCAACGGGAATCTGGTAGAATCCCATATATTTGTCCAAGTAGTAGTAGTGCATACGGCTTGCTAAGCATTTAAGCATTTGATCAATAAACATAAGTGGATAATGGTCTTTTCACGTAGTAGAATTTAATTTTTGGTAATCGATACAAACCCTCCACTCATTTTGGACACAAGTGGGTACCAGCTCTCCATCTTTGTTCAGACTATGGTAATTCCTATTTTCTTTAGTACAACATGTACCGAGCTTACTCATTGACTATCAAAAATTGAATAAATCATGTTTGCATCTTATAACCATAAAATCTCCTTTTTCATGACTTCCATCATAGCTAAATTTAACCTACACTAAGCTTCTCTTCCTGATTTATAGTCAGGCTAGAGCAACATGTGGTGCATACATGTAGACAAGCTGATTCCCTTAATATAGGCTATAGTCTAACCGATTGCTTCTTTAAACTTCTTTAGAATTCCTACCAATATTTTTTCTTCATCTTCACTAAACTTATTAGAAATAATTACTGGTAATGTTTGACCTTCTCCCAAAAATGCATATTTCAAAAGGCTAGGAAGTGGTTTTAATTCCAAGTTGGGTGTTTGCAAAATTGAAAAAGAAAGTTTAGTGTGTGGATTAATTAAATTTGAATCTTGTTCAATTCTAGGTTCTATATTCAAATCATCAATGGCTTACAATAATTCATCCTTTAAGACCAGTGACTCCTAATGGAATTCAGTATTATTGAGTGCTGAACTTAATTCATCTTCACCATTTACTTTAAAAGTCTGCTATATAAATGGTTCAATCACATCTACGGCATAGACATTAGAAATGTCGAGAGGATATTTCATGGCATCATACATGTTGAACTTGATAACCTCCCCGTCAAACTCTATTGTTAGCGTCCCTTTATGGATGTCTATTTTTGTTCGAGGTGGTGTTAGGAATGGTCTTCCTAATAGAAGATCGGACAATTTTGAAGATGTTGTACTATCCATTTGTACAATATAAAAATCTACAGGAAAAATAAGCTCATTAACTTGCACCAAAACATTTTCTAAAACTCTGATGGGGTAAATCGTTGACCTATCCACCAATTATATCATGACTCCAGTCTCTCTCAAAAGGTCCTATATTCAAAGACTCATAAATAAACAAAGGCATAATATTTATCAAAGCACCTAAATCACACATAGCATTTTTCAAGCCAATTTCTCAAATTTAATAGGGATCATAAATACTCTAATGTTCTTACACTTAAATGATATCTTCCTTTGAATTACTATTGATACACTCTCATTAACACTCACTTTCTAAAGTTCGATTAATTTCCTTTTATTGATGCACAAGTTTTTAAGAAACTCTACATTCTTGGGCACCTATTTAATCGCATCTAACAAGACAATGTTGACTTATACCTTCTAAAAAGTCTATAAGATTTCTTTTTGTTCTCTTTTCCTTTTTATTTTCTCCAATCGCTTAGGAAAAGGACACCAAACTACTGTTGGCTGGACAATTTTTTTGTTTTCTTTAGCTTTTCCAGTCCAAAATTTTGATCTCTAGTTCCTTTTCCTCATTGGGTTTCAGCTTCTTGGTAGCATCCTTTGGTAGTGGTTGGCCACTTCTTAAAGTAATAGTAATTGCACTTTCTCTCAGGTTAACTTTTGCTTGGGATGAAAGCTTCCCTTTAGGCTCAATTTTACCTAATGATGTAGCAATTTGGGACACCTAATTTTTCAAATTTTTAAATATGGTTTCCAGGGCCTATTGAAACTGCTATATGTTAGTCACTAGAGTTTTAACTATATCTTCCAAAGACATACATGATGGTTTCTATTGATTGGATTGCTGCTGGAATTATTTTACTGGTTTCCATATATGGGTGATCTCGCCAACCTGGGTTATACATTTTTTAGAATGAATTGTATTTCCTTTGCACTGGTCTAGGAAATCCTCCTGCAGCATTAGCTTATTCTTCCTCTTCCTCTTCCTCTTCCTCTTCTTCAATTAATATGCATTTATCAGTATAGTGGTCACTTTGTGTGCATATCCAACAAACCCTTACTGGTTTAAAATTTGTAACTAAATTCGACATTATAGAAGTAAGTTGTAAGATTTGTAACTTTAGGCTTGAAGTACTTACCTCATGTACTTTTCTTGATGGCTCTTTCTTGGTATTGAATGATTGGACGTTGGCTGCCATTATGGTTATTATATCAACAATTTCCTTTAGCATTTTGTTTACAATAGCACTATCGCTTGCCATGTCCATCATTTTTTATTCGATTGGCAGTAGTCCTTTATAGAAGTACTAGACTAAATTTTGCTTAGTGATCTTATGTTCAGGACATAAGGCATAAAGTCTTTTGAAATTTTCCCAGTATTCATGAAGGTTCTTCACATCTTTTTGCTTAATCGCACATATATCTCTTCTAATTTGAGCTGCTCTCTTTACAGGAAAGAACTTGTCCAAAAATTTCTATGTCATCTCATTCCAAGTAGTGATGGTCCCTAACGACAAGTAATACAACCAGTCCTTTGTCGTATCTACAAAAGAAAAGGTTAATCCGTTCTAAATTTACACCTCGTGCTTTCATGCTATTACACACCATATAAAATTCTTTTAAATACTTTTAAGGATCTTCATTTTCCAAGCCTCTAAAAGTGGGTAATAATTATATAAGTCCATATTTTAGTTCCAAATGAACTATCAAGTCCTCATAGGTTATACACAATAGGGTTTGGTCTATTGGTGTGGTGACCATTTGTCGCAGAGTTTGCTAATTAACATCCATCACAACTTTGTTAATACTTTCATTATCTATGTTATCCTCACTAGCTATTTCTTTATAGGTGCTCAAACCCTTCGATACAAAGGCTAGTTTTTTTATTTTACCTCTTTCCTTAACCTTTTCACAATCTTCTTAATTTTTGTATCAACGCTTAAATTACCTATGGTATATCGAGTCATAAAACAAAGAATCAAAGAATGTTAGTTACCATCCCCAGCAACGATGCTAAAATTTAATCAGGTGTTAAAACCATCAAATTAATTTCTACTTCCCCAATGTAGAAATATTATAATTTTTGCAATAGCGAAAGAAGGGTTGATCCCACAGGGACAGAATGATCCTTCGATTCTTTATGATAAAAATAAAAGAAAAGAATTTTGATTTATCGAAGAAAAATAAAGAATAAAAATGAAATTAAATTTTGAAGTGATAGCAATTTGGAAAACTTACCAAAAACCATAAACATTCATTGTAGGATCATGATCATTAATTCAAATATTATCCAATGGTAAAATTCATTAAACCATTTATAAAACGTTGAGGTATAGCCTCAAACAAATCAATTCTTCCTTATTATTAAAACGATCAGGAAGTAGCTCTACAATTGTCTCTAGTCTCCAAATAGACATGGTGGAATAAATTCATGCTTAATCTTTTAGAAACTGTATAAAGAATGAGAAAAACCTAACTCAAGTTAATACTTAAGAACTAACTCTGCCATGTTCCAACTAGATCATTAAAACTCATAAAGAAATTTAAATGCCTTTGACCTCGATTAACACTTTGATTGCTACTCTAGCAAGTTGACTGACAATTCCAGATTAAATAACTAACATAGTAATATACTATTATCGAACATATGCAATGAGTTCTTTTTGCATACCTCTAATGAATCAATTGTGTTGCTTCTGATTAATTAATAAAAATGCCTACCCAAGTATCATTGGCGATAACACAGAATTAAAATGAAGAAAGAATAAAATAAATACTTAAATTAATTAAAGAGAATAAAAATAAGAATAATTTAATTCTTAATATTTGACTACCTCCTTTTATAATAGGAATAAGTCTCCTATTTATAGGAGAGGAATAGATTACATAAAATAAATAAATAAATATCAATCTTTATCTCTTGCTTAAAACTTCCAAATCTGATCCTTATCTAATTTCAAATTTAAAATGGAAAATCAGCTTCATCAGGTCTCTGCCCTCCCTCTTATGCCCATAGGCCTTGGTCATAGAGCCTTGTATTCTGCCTTCAATCCCAAAACATTGTAAAAATGCCATTTAAGCTTCCTTTTTACTAATTCCTTGTTTTTACCTATAAAATATAAAAATAAGACCAAGTCAACTATTCTAGCCAAATTACCTATATAAAATATACCATTTTAGACATGAAAAACATGCAATTTGGTGTTTGATCAAAGAGCACAGGCAGTTTTTAAAAAATGTCTATTATCTTATTTATCAACCCCATTTTGGGCGAGTGTATCAATACAAGAGGTTCGATGAAGGATGTCATGTTAGACCAAAATATTTTAGAAAGATATTCTTTAGCATTATCATTATGCAAGGATTTCATAGAAGTATAGAATTATATATGTATTTCAACATAAATTGTAGAAAAATGTGAGAATAACTTAGAATGATTCTTCCTTAGATATAACCAAGTTACATGAGAATAATAATTTATAAAAGTAATAAAATATCTAAAACCATATATGGATAAGACTAGACAAGGACCAAAAACATCAAAATGAACTACCTTAAAAGGGAACTTGGCACATTTATTGACTCTTGGGCCAAGCAAACAATGATAGTGTTTAGCTAACTACCATGACTCATAATTCAACATAGAAATATTTAATTTCAAAAGGGTTGGTGGTTTATGAATAAGTCAAGGATCTGGAGATATAGTTGTCAAGGATGTATAAACTAGCTGACTCGTGTCTTTTACCAATAATCTTCTTCATCGTAAGATCTTGAAACAAATAATTATTAGAAAAAATGAGACATAATAGTTTAAGGTATATATCAGTTGAGCTGAATTCATAACAATGGCCTTAAATGTGTTTGGTACCCATCTTGTATATGAATTAGCTTATACTTAGTACCAATCTACTCCACTTATATACGACTTACACTTCTCATATCTTTTCCATATAGGATTCTCCAATATTAAGCATGGGTTCCATGGTTAGAAAAGTATCTCCTCCATGTTTATATAAGTAACCTAAGGCCTCATTCTTCAATTAATTCATGGTTAGAGAAATTTTTATGTAAATTAAATATATCACCTTAAATTATAAATTTATTAATAATATAGTAATACATATATATTATCAATTAATTATATATTATATTATATTAATTATTTTGTATAGTAAGAATTCTTCTCATGATTGATGAAAGAAACCTTTCCTAAATTCATACTTCATATGAATTTTGTATAAAAAAAATTATTTAAATGATTAGTGGTATATTAATTTTTCTTTGTAGTTCTTACTTTTATTATTAATGCATTACACTCAAATGATAAATTTATGACTAAAAGTTTCTTTTTACTCTCAATATAATATTTCTAGCAAAGTTTTAAGATTCTTCTTTAGCATAAATATTTTTATACATACTTCTTTTAGTTAACCTATATCACGCTCTATTCATGTAAGATGATATATGCTAGCTAATAAAATAAGAATAAATTCTAGATTTTAACTTATATGATTTTAAATTTATTCAAAATTAAAATATTAACAAATATATTTTTTATTGTCAATTTCATAAAATAAATATTTTATTATATATATACATTCTATAAAATATACAATTTCACATGATTTTTCACATCTTTTTAGAACCTTTTCTCAAGTATTAAAGGATGGACAATAATCAAATATTATAATGAAGGATATTACTTAGTTTTTAGTTTATGACTTTATTATTATTTATGTATTTTTCCTTTTGGCATGCCCAATGTAGTTAATAAATAAATAGTGTACAGTTATTTAAGGAAATACAAATTTCTTTTTCCTCTATCCATTTGTATTATGGTATCAAAGTTCTATCTTTGTTTTCCCCAATCTTCATCCAGGTTTGCTTCCATATTCTCTTCTCTTAATCTCTTTTCTCCATGACATTATACTCATGGAAACCTTACCATCCACTTCTATTATCTCTTATACATCTGCTAGATTTTTTAATTCCAATTCAAAAGATCCCTCATTGTTTTTTTATCTTCACTATATAGAAAACCATAGCTCTATCATTATCTCATTGGAACTCACTTTCTTTAATTTTTTAGCATGGAAATGCTCCTTCTTATTAGTAATTTCAATTTGAATTAAACAAGGATTCTTGGATGGCATCGTTCTCAAGACCTTTACTAATGATCCTCAATACTTGACATGGGTTTGCTACAACAATTTGCTCATTGTTCAGATCCTTCATTCCATACCAACTCTTATAGCCTCCATAATATTCTACTTAGATAAGGCTAGGTTAATTTGGTATAAGCTTAATCAACACTTCTCTAAGCCTGAAGACACTAGAATATGTCATTTGTAACATTTACTATACAATATCTCTTAAGCTACCAAATTAATTAATGCTTATTTCACTGAACTAACAAGTATATGGTAAGAGTTAAGAAATCTTTGTCCCCTTCCTTCATCCTCCTGTGGTAAATGTAACAACTCTTGTTTTCAAAGATATGCCAATCTTCAACAATATGACTATGTTTTTAAATTCCTTAATGGTCTAAATGAGAAATATCAAGGTATTTAAGCTTAAATTCTTATGGTCAAACCTTTCCTAATAATTGATCAAGCTTACAATCTTATGTTACATGAGGAAAGCCAACGTACTCTATTACTACAGTCTCAATCTTTCTTTAAAGCTTTTGCTATGGTAAGTCGAACAAAATAAGTTTGATTAAGTTTGTTTTCATTATGGGAAAATTGGTCATGTAAAAGATAAGTGTTATTGACTCATTGGCTTTCCTATAGAGTTTGAGTTCACTAAATTTAAGCAAAATTTGGGTCTGACTTCTAGTAAAATGTAAAATTCTAGTATGCCTTCTAGTAGAATGCACACTCCAAATTGCCCATCTAGTAGAGTTATTGCTCTTCATATTAATACTAAGGCTATGATTCATATGCTATAATTTACTCTATCCAAGGATTAATCATATTGGCTTGTCTTACTTCTTAATGAACAATCAAATACAATTGATATTTCTCTAGCATCTCTTGCTCCTAACTTATAAGTTAATATTATTGGTACGTCTCATTCTATTTTCTCACTTCCAAGTCATTATTCATCTATTGCCAAATCTAATTAGATTATGGACACAAGGGCAACTGATCATATTATTTATGATAAGACTTTATTTTCTTAAAGTGTTAATATGCATAAATTTACAGTATCTTTATCAAATAGAATATTGATACTAGCTTGCATTTTCTTCAACTGCTTGACAACTATATTATTAGGCTGAGTAACCTCTTTACCCATACTAGTAGGTCGCAAAGCTGGAGCACTGCTCGAACCAACCTTATGAACAGTGGCTCTAGCCTCAATTAGCTTGTTCTGAGCATCCAAATTCTTCTCAAGGTTGGAAGGAGTGAACACCTTACCACTTCAAATCATGTGGTGGACCTTAAAAGATATCTTGTTAGCACCTAATCCCTTTTGCTTCTTAGGAGCCTTAGATGCTAGCTTAGCTACCTTGGAAGCCTTGATCAACTTACCCTTCTTCAGTTTTTGAACCTCTGTCGATTTAATTTTAGAGACATCTTGAGTAACTGTAGACTTATCCTCTAAACTATTATACCATATATCAATGGCACCAATATTGAACCCATTACCAGACCAAAGACTTATGGTAGGAAGCCAAGCTATCTCCTTACTACATTAACTAGATCATGAAAGTATGGTTGGCTTTATACTAGTTTGGTAATGGATTTGTTTTAGTAGAGAGTTTAGATTTTTTGGGATCTTTGAGCTCACCCAAATCTATAAGGTATTGAATGACCCGCTTGAGAGAGTGGCAGTCATCAGTGTTATGGCCATAATATTGATAATAGTGATAGTAGGTTTTGATGTCTACTAAGGTTAGGGGTGGTGTTTAGAAATTTTACTTAAGTGGCTTGATGAGTTTAGTTTTGAGGAGATGCTCGAAGACCTTAGAAAGTGACATCCCAAAATTCGAGTACCTTTAAGATTAGGTAGTGTTTCAAAGTATAGAGTTTGGTGATTGTAAGGCATTTATATGGTGAGATTTATGTTATGTATGGGTATATGTGATGGTTTTGGGTTTGATGAAGGAAGACTCCCTCTTCTTTAACCTTTTGGTTTGCTTAATATATTGGCGAACAAAGTATATGTCTTTAAATGTGTGGAATGCCTAATACTTTAGTTTATCTTAATATAGTGGCAACGACCCCATGATAAGGTTGTTAAGCGTGTCGGACTCGGATGGCTTCTATCTTACTAATGCTAGCCTTATCCATCCATTCACTAAAGTAGTCTATAAAAGACTCATTAGCTTTCTACTTCACCATCTCCAAGCCTAGTAGAGTAACATCAAATCAGGATTTGAAGCTATACTGCTTGCAGAATGCAGTGCAAAAAGACTTCCACTTAGCTGTGTGATTGGGTGTCAAAACCATCAAATTAAATCCTACTTCCCCCAATTTAGATATTTAATAATTTTGCAGTAGTGGAAGAATGGTCAATTCCATAAAAATGGAATGATCTTTCAATTCTTTGCAAATAAAAATAAAATAAAATAATTTTTAGAATAATCAGAGAAAAATAAATAAATAAAACAAATTTAGATTTTGGAAAAATATTAATTAAGAGAAACTTCCCAAATGCAATCCACAATTAATTATTGCTAGATCATGATCATTGATGCAATGATAATCCAACGGTAAAATCACCAAACTGGTTATAGAACACCGAGAAAGCCTCGCATGAACCAATTCTTCCTTATTTATAAGACAACCTGGAAGCAACTCTACAATTACGTTTAATTCCCAAATAGAAATGGTGGAATCAGCTTCGCACACAATCTTCTAAGAATCGCATTATGGATTAAAAGAATCTGATTCTAGTTAACATTTAATAACTAGCTCCGCCATGTTCAAACTAGATCGCTTAATTCATAAAGAAATTTAAACGCCTTTGATCTTGATTAACACTTTGATTACTACTTCAGCGAGTTGAGTGACAATTATGAATCAGGCAACTCACTTAGGAGTATATATAAAATAGAACCATTTAAAGAGCCCATTTTATGACGTTCCTAAGAAATACAATGGATCATCGATTTACAAAATTAAAATAAATAATGATTTTCATTGAAATTAGGAACGATATGATCTCACATGATCTTCAATAATTTAATTATGTTGCTCTTAATTGGGAAATAAAATGCCTATCCAAGCATTATAGACGGCAGCATTAGTTCAAAAATAAAAATAAATACTTGAAGGAAATAAAATAATAGTAATGTTAATATTTGATTAAAATAAAATCTAAAAGATTCAACCCATTATAATAACAATAAGTCTCCTATTTATAGGAGTTGAAAATAGGTTAAATAAATAAATAAAATAATTATCAATCCTTATCTTTAGATAAGATCTCCTAAATCTAATCTAATCCAATCCTGAATTTAAAAACAGAAAATCAAATCCATCAGGTCCTTGTGCACTCTCTTATGCCCATAAGCCTTGGTCATATGGCCTATATTTTGCCTTAACTTCCAAAATGTGGTAAAAATGCCAAATTAGCTTCCTTTTTACTTTTTCCTTGTTTTTAGTTGCGAAATACAAAAATATAACCAAGTCAAATGTTCTAGCTACTTTCCTAATCTAAAATGGACTATTTTATACATGAAAAACATGCATTTTAGTGCTCGATCATATACCCCCAAACTTACTCAATGCTTACCCTCAAGCATTCTCAATCCCTTCTATCAATTCAAAAACTCAATCCATTCAAATCAAAACAGTAAGAGTCAAATTAACATCATATATTTCTAACTTCTCAATATAAGTATTTCATCAAAACAATCCAACCATCAACAGAATCTCAGCAAACATAAGGATTTCAGCCCACAATAGTCCTACATAGCCAACATACATTATGTCCAAGCAAATATTATAACATAAATCAGCATATAATAGAAAATTTCTAGTCCCGCCAAGCATCCATTGCTCTATTTTTCTCAGTTTATTTCAACAAACCAGTTATTAACAAGTTTAAATTTTATGAACTATAAAAAGTGAGATATGAATAGGCTCAAAGAAGGGGGATACTCTCCCATTACTAATGTCTCTGTACACTATAACAGCTTAAGGGGTGTCTAGGTCTGATCCACCTAAAACATATCAGTAAAGGTAAAAGTGTTAAGTTCCTTTTTGAAGAGTGTGTTATTTTTCAAACTTGTAATGACCTAAAAAGGGTAAATTCTCCTAATCATTGACTGCTTCATACATAATATGCTTAAGGAGCTTTAGTGTTGTACCACTCAAACCGGTCAATGTTGGTTTTAATACATTTCTTTTTTTTTCTTTTTTTGTTTAATTTTTACATTTCAAGCTAGATAACCTAGTGGTAGGGGAAATGAACTACATACATGCCAATCCATACATGCAATTTAAAATCAGATTATAGGCATAGCAGAAATATTGCAAGTCAATCACCAAGTATCTTTATCAATTCTACCTATAGTTGAATGTTTGTTAGAAATTCCTGTAATCTTGTCTAGTTTAGTGTGCAGCACTGAAAAGTGCTGTAACAGTCCTGACTTAGCAGCGATAGCAGTCCTAGGCTGTAAAGTAGAAGTTTATGTAGGCTCAACTGTCATCTTCCCCTTCCTAAAAACTCTGTTATGCATTAGAATAATGGGTCTAGAGGCACAGAATCCATAGCTAGGGGCTTCTTGCTTTTGCATAGTAATCCCATTTCATCTAAGCTAGACAAGTCAAGAGGTAAAAGTTCAACAACCTTATGGAGGTTATGAGAAGAAGGGCTAAACAGATTTAATCAAATAGCAAGGTGGGTCATAACATGACCAAGAATCAGTCGCTTAGAAGCGGTGACTACTGCCTTCAATTGCGTTACTATGAAACAACCTAAGTTGACTGCCCCCCTTCCAAAATACATTGTAGGAAAAACAACTCCACCCTCATTACAATTCCTAGTGTATCATTCTTGTAAGAAAAATAGTAAGCTAATAGTATATACAGATAAGTTAAAGAACTATCCAATAAGTAAGAATCTTTTGCTGAAGTTGAGTGATGTATGTCAACTTGCATGATTATTTTAGTAGTCTTTAGTAGTTTTGATATTTAATTTACTATGATTTTACTTTGATTTAGTAGAATTTAATGAATTTATTGAGTGTGCAATATTAGAGAAGCATTCAAGAAGAAATGAAGTGTTTTAAGGTTTGAAGAGTCAAGTCAGGATCGTGATAGAAGCTAGAAGCAAGGAGGGACACTATCAAGAAAGTCACGATCATGACATTCAAAGTAACAATAGTGAGAGAAGCAAGAAGAGCCTAAAGGACACTATCAAGCAAGTCACAATCATGACTTCTCTATGATTGGCCATTTAAAGCATGATTTTTGTAGAAGACAGAGTGGGGAAAATGGGATCCATGTAATATTCTTTATTTAGGAATCTCTGGCCAGAGTAGAATGCTTATTGATGAATGAGTTTCATAAGGGCATTTTAGGAGTAAAGATTATCATACATGAAATATCAAATTTAGGGAATGATCTAGCACACTTGATTATGCATTGAGTTGACATTAATCCATACTCAAACCTAAATGAGATAATGGATGGTGAAAGGAGTTTATTACATGGAATATAATGTGGAAGGGTTGTAGTCAAACTAATGACCTCTTGGCATTTGGGTAGTCATGATGTGTTACTAGACACTGCTCATGATTTACATATAATATTATTAAATGGAGTTTAATAATAGATTCATATATTGCTAACATGTCAAGAACCTAAAAGGTTTGCATACTAAAAGTAAGAAGAATGATAATCATGAATGGATGTTGATGAAATAATATTTTATGATTGTAAGATAACTTATATATTTTATATTCATTATAAAGAGCATGAAAAGGGCTTTGATTTGATACGAAGATCACTAAAATCTGATGAGTAGAACTCAAGATACAAGTGATTTAAAATGACATGTTTTACATACATGGTATATGTGGATTTGGATGGAATTAAATTAATTAATAGTCAATATGTGATTATCATATGATTTATTCATGTGTAATGAATTAAAAGGAAGTTCACATGATTATCATGTGCTTCTAGAGGGATTTTAAGTCATGCACATGCAAGTCACATGCCTGAAGCATGTGACATGTAAATGTATATGACTTAAGTAACCTAAAACCTAATTAGGTTTTTATAAGTTATCTGACATAACTTTTAGGGTTATAGAAGCAAAATTTTGGCTACTTCCTTCCTCTATTGATTCCAAGCAATTAAAAGCTCAAGAACAAGAAGATTAATTTGGATTTTTAATCGAAGATCAATAAGAAGAAATCGAATTCATCTTTCTCTTCATCCATTCCCTTTTTTTTGTTTTATTTTACTATTCTCTAAACAAAACTTGTAATATTGATTACTAATCATTCCATTACTTGTGTGGATAGTTTAGAGATCCTCTACCTTGGGGATTGAAAAGTTTGCTACAACTTTTCAGAAGGATAAGAAAGAAGGAGATCTGCTTAAAAGTGAGTTTTTCAATCTCTTCTTTGATAATATTCTCTATGTTTGATGTATTCTATGAATAGAATTGCTATATCCGTTGTACAATGTGTTTTTAAAAAAGTTTTAAATTATACCTTTTGCTATCAAATACGTTCTCATAAACCAGTAGAACAAATCATTTTTCATGATTACCAAGTTTTCTTTGATAATACTATTAAAATATGATGTTTTTTTAATTTTTTTTTAGAATAAAGCCATATAAAACATGTGCAAGGATCCTAATGAAAATGTACCATTTGATGGTGCTAATCAAAGAATAAACAAAACCAAGAATCAACTCAACTGCTATAGAACAAACAAAACTAAGAATCGACTCAACTGCTATAGAATGGACCATTGCATGCCACTAAACCGTTTATATTGTCAAGCAACTTTCCAATTTCATTGGTGGTATATTTTGTTCAAGTTATCTTATTATTATCTTCATCCTCTTGATGTGGAATTTAGATATGAGTTCTAAGAAAGTTAATTAGATTCCATTCATGTTTGTTTTTGAAGAATTACAGAATTGTAATTTTACTTGAAATCGAGAGATATTATTTTTCATTTTGTTTTAATATCAATTTTATGTTTTCCTCCCTCTATTCAAATATTCAATCTTATTTCAACACCTACTATAAATAGTTGATTTGGTTTTGGAGAAACAATATTGAATGTGGATAAAGGTCTTGAAGAATGTATTTCTTCAAACTATTTTCAAAAAGTAACATGGAATTAAAATTTATTCTTAAAATAATATGATAATTAATATTTATTTTTTCTTCGTAATTTTTGGTATTGAAATCGGTAATAGGAATGTTGATTTCAATGACATGGTGAGAAGAAACTTTGTAGTGAAATTGCCTATATCATATGCGATTTCAGCCAATTGAAATCGACATTTGTATAGGTGGTTTCAATATTATTCTGACGTATATTATAATTAAGTTATTATTATCAATAATTAAATTTAAAATATATTTACAAATGATGATATTAATTTATAGTTAATATAAAAATAGTTGTTGTATTATTCTAGGAGTAAGAATTGTAAATTTAGTATATTTTATAATGAAAGTTAAAATCTTATCTTGTTTAATAATTATAAGATTAAAATAATTGAATAAATTATTCAATTAAATAACTAATTTATTAAATATATGTAAACAGATATTGATAATTTATTAAAAATATAGTATAATATGTTAATAATTATAAATGACATAATGCATTGAAGGTTAAAGAAAATATTTTATCATGGTTGTTTGTTAAAATATAAATAATAAGGTAGAGTTAATTGTTGGAATAAGGAAGTAAATTTGTATGATAAGAAAGATATTAATAAATGTGAAAATGTAACTATATTATATAAAATTATTTTTTTGTAAAAAAATTAATAAAAATTAATATTGTAATGATTATAAACTAATATTGAAAGTATTTTTTTACGTAAAAAAATAAGAAATTAAATAAATTGAAAAATATGGTAATTTTTGTAAATTTGATTGGAAAGTATATCAAGCATTTCAAATGTAAAAATTTTATTAAATGAGAAATAAAATGATTTGCAATATTTAGTTTTGTAATTATTATATAAAAATATATTAATCAATTATTAGTTATTATTTATTATATAATTATTAATTATGATAATTGATTGAGTGTCAAAACATCATGTTTTATGCCCACAAACTACCCATTATAGCATAGTTTAGTTGTTAGAATGGTTGACTTGTGTACATTTTGTATTTTCCAAGTCAAAATGATGATTTTTAGGAAAACGTGCTTAAAAGGAAGATTTTAGAGCTGATTTGGATTTTGGAGTTTTGAGATACTGCTTGTGGGCATAAGATTAGCCGAAATGACTTGATGGAGCTCCGTTTTGGGGAGCTGAAGTGGAGGAAGTTGAGACGAATTCAAACTCTTGCAGCTGGATGAGGATCAGGTTTATGGGATAAAAGAGATCAAAACGACATGACCTGGCTAGTTTTGGAAATGCTATACGTGAAAAAGATTTGGATGGATTTAAACTCTTTAAACTGAAGATTAGGATCATTATTTATTTGTTTATTTTTATTTATATATTTTTATTAACATTCCTCCTATAAATAAGAACATATTGTATGGAGGAAGGGGTTCTTAATTTTAGTTCAAATCTTTTAGTTCATTTTATTGCTATTTTCCCAGAATCATTATTTTATTTATTTTTCATTAATTCCAGTTTTATTTTATTTTCATTTATTTTGTGTTTTATTTCACCAATGATGCAAGGCTAGGTGACTATTTTTCCTAATTGGAAGCAATTCAAGTTATTCATTAATGATTAAGTGATATCTAAATGATCTTAATTCCATTGGTAAAGCACTATTATCTCTAACTTTGAATTTTGCAGAACCATTGTTATTCTTAGTGCATGTAAATAAGGCTTGTTGCATGTCTCTAAGTTCTTGCATATAGCTTAGTAGGTTGTTTGATATAGAAAAGTTACTTGACTTGCTGGAGTGGTAAAGTAAGATATTATCCATGTTACGGTATTGTCGCACCCTAATTTTGGACCGGCCATGATTCGGATTATTCCCGAGTTGATTCTGGGCCATCTAGGGTTCTTTCGGACCGTCTGGGGTCCTTTCGGACCGGGCTAGGCCCGTTTAGGGTTTCATATGGCACCTTTGAGGGGATAGGCGATCGCATATGTTGCATTACAC
>CANYBF010276103.1:0-14516 GCA_948192965.1 Dalechampia spathulata
AATAAAATTGAAATGCCGAACCCAATCTCTGAAGAAATTCGGGCTGCTTTCCCTCAGCAGGAAGGCTCGGGTTTACTTTTTCCTGGTTTGTCTAAGTTACTCAATTGAGTTAGCTAGATAAGCCGGGTGGCGACTCCACAACATTTTCTCGACGAGATCTTTCTAGGTCCTGTAGGCCAACCATGGGATCTATACTTTCGAGAGCAAGCACCATGGCATTTCACACCGAACAGCGTGCAGTACTCCCACGTCCTGGATGTGCTACTCTCACAGTGGCGACTCCGCTGGGGACACCGACCTAGACATTTCGATTCGAAAGATTCTGTATTATCATATTCACTTGTCTGATTTTTAATGAAAGCGTTCTCATTTACTTATCTAGGTTGCTAGTTTCATGACCATTCTGCATCTTCCACTTTGGTCCCTTTAACCCCAACGCGCTAGGTCATTTGTGGCGCTCATGTACTTTCTAGTCTTGGGGTCCTATGACTGGCATACGTCACTCACTACTTGGTACTGTTGACCGCCTATATCCGTGATTGGATGGCGCAAGGTACACTTAGGGGTGGGAACCTTTTAGCCCAAACCGAAAATGACTTACACACAGCATGATTGTAACCCTAGATACAATTTTTCCCCTAAGATCCATGTCTTATTGCTTGTGTTTTGATCAAAGTTGAACCAAATGTGTTTTGTTTAAACCTTTAAATAAAACCTTACCCGCCTCATCACGATTTGAACTTTCAGGGTAAGTTCATTTTATTTCAGGTTTAACCTTAACACATTTTTTCACGTCATACATGCTAAAACATGCCAAATCCGTGTCAATTGTGAGCCAAAGCTCATTTGACAAATGAATCCATCAATTGTGAGTCAACACTCATTTGGTGGAATAACATAATGATTTAGTTAAACCTTGAACAAAACCATGTCCATTTGGATTCTTGAAGATTCATGAAAAGGACACATTCATTTTGTTCAAAGATTAACTTTATCATAACCAAGCTCATATTGCAACCTTGTCAAAATTGTCGGAATTGTAAGCCAACGCTTGTTTCCAACAAATTTACCAATTGTGAACCAACATTCATTTGGTAAAAATTTTGACATAACCCGACTTATCCGAATCCGGTTCGACTTGATCACATGATACGCTGCATTCATGCACAAGTGTTATGCATCTGGAGATTCAATTGAAACTCCGGACGAGAGCCCACCTAGGAAATTGACTTGCCAAATGTCTGTGGTGATATAAGGTTGGAAGGGAGGGAGGCATGTTTATTTATACCATGCTCTAACCATTTCGTGTTTTCTATCAAACACGCATACACGTATCATTGCTAATCAATTTTGTGACAGCCATAACATTATTCTATTTATAGATGACATTTTAGGGCATTCATACATCCTATGTGATGCATTCCTCATCCATTCACACAAATACATTCTGGCATACTTAGGCACATCATGCTGACATATCTTTCTGCAGTTTGCATCATAGGCACTCAGTGGACTAGAGATTCTCAAGGAAGACTAGTACGAGCTGATATTCCTATCATATCTACACCTGATTCTGCATCTTCATCATCTGCATTTACACTAATTCCAGAGATAGCACAGACTAATACATATGATATAGAAGAAATAGTCACTCGGGTTACAAAAGAGATGCTTCGGGGGGATTTTGTCAAGAGATTACAAGATCAGATTAGGAAGTTTATGACCGATAAGTGGATAGAGCTACAGATGGGTGATGGTGGTTCATCTGGGAACTGACATGTCGAAGATCTGGCTACTGAGGGTCAGACTACTACTGCCACTACTGCTAGGAAGGGAAAGAGGGTAGTCGTTGATGATCCCTACAATGACTATATTGATCTGGAGGATGCTATTCCTAGGCCTCCTACTGTTACTGAGACCAAAATGACTGATGCTGCTGAGTCAGATTGGGCACAGGCTATAGATCAGAAACTAGGGCAGTTTCAGAGTTTGTTAAAACAGCAAGGAGTGCTGTTAGATCTTGACACGAATGATGAGTTTGCAGTGGATACTATCGGGCATCTTCTTGATAACTTCAAGATGCCAGATCTGCCTAAATTCAGTGGTAAGGGTGATCCACGGACCCATCTCAAGCAGTTTCTGATTTCCATGAGCACGGTGTCGGTACAGAAGGAGATGGTGCCGAGGTTCTTTCTGTTGTCATTGACTGGTGCTGCGATGACTTGGTATCATGCTTTAGACAAACAGACTCGGGACAGCTGGAAAAGTCTGTGTGAGGTATTCTGTGCATAATATGGGTTTAATGCCAGGGTTGAGACTACGCTAGCTACACTAGAGATGGTCAAGCAGTGATCTGGGGAGACTTTTGTTGATTATTTTACTCGCTGGATGAACACGGTCGCTCTGCTGAAAGCTAAGCCAATGAAATTTGATATGATCACTAAGCTGGTTGCTGGTACATTGCCGGTTTATCTAGAGAAGATGAGGTTTCACACGTACCATGATTATAGTGACGTGCATGCATAGGGAGTAAAATTTGACCAAGCTGAAGCTGAGAGAAAGAAAGATAGTCCAGCTGTATGGAAGTTCTCGGCTGGGGGTGTCTCTAGGCCCCAATTCGTTCAACAATTGGAAAAGAAAGTTGTATAGGTGAACAGTCTGGAGCAACCGAGAAAATTTTCAAACTTGGGTATTTCGATGTCCAAGATATTCAGCAAGCTACAAAAGGAGGGGCTGATTGTTCCGTTCCCTACCAGGAGTAGGCCTGTGCTGGCAGGTGCTGACAAGAGCCTATTTTGTCAATTTCATCAGAATCACAGTCACGACACCGATAACTATAGATTGTTAAGGATAAAAATTCAGGACCTGATCGATTCTGGTAAAATAGTAGACCCGGAGAAGAGGGGTCCCAGCACCAGGAAGAACCCGTTGCCGAATTATGGAAAGACGTCGAATGCTCGTGTAATTTTGACTGGAGGATGTTGGTCCGAGGAAGAGATCATGAGCCATGTTATGTTAATTGCTGAGACTGAGGAGGTTAGAGCTGCTAGGTTGATTGCTGAAGCTATATTGATACGGGATTTTCAGAAGTCCCGCAAGATGAATTCTGATGCTGCTGCTGCTGCTGTGTTGGTAATAGATCCATTTTCAGATTCTGACGAGTCAGAGGTGGATGAGGAGCTTATTCTGGAGCATATCTTTGATCCATTAGGGGAAGATGATACACAGATAGATGAGGCTGCTCTGTCTAAACATGACCTGTTAACCAGTTTGAGGGATGAGGCTGCTCCCAAGAACTCTGATACGAGAACATGGGTTTAGGGTTTCGTCATCAACCCAGAAGATCCATATTTCATAGGAAGATGAGGCTGCTCTTCCTAATACCAATCATGTTACCCGGAGTGGATGAGTATATCAACTAGAGGAGGTACAGCAGAAAGCCAGCGGGAAAGGGGTTGAGGCTGCACCCCCAACCAAGAGTAATCTAGTGCTAGAACAGCAGAAGCGTACCAATGCCAATGTCAGTCTGTGGCAGTTACTGATGTGTTCTAATGAGCATAGGAAGGTGCTAGTAGAGGCCTTATCTATTGTTACTATATCACCAGCCATGTCTCCGACCGATGTGATCAGCTTACTGAGTAGGGAGCCAGTGCCAGAAGTTATGCAATTGGGTGTGTCTGGCAACAAAGACTCTGTTATCTTTTCTTATGAGGATTTACCCACTGACGGGTCATTACACAATAGAGCTTTGTTCATTTCTATAGAGATTCTGGGCCAGAACACTTCTTGTGTGATGGTTGACGACGGGTCTGCCATCAACGTTTGTCCATACAGAATGCTGAATACACTGGGTATACGAGAGGAGGATTTAGTAGTTTCAGATGTTATCATCCGGGCATATGATAATTCAAAGCGGAAGGCTTTTGGATCCTTCACTGCTATGGTTACTATTGGTTCAATCCAGTTTGCAGTGGAGTTTACCGTGCTAGACATTCCGGTCACTTTTGCTATGCTGCTTGGCCGACCGTGGTTTCATCCACTGAGGGGTGTCCCTTCCACGGTACATCAAAAGATTAAGTTCCTTACTAACATGGGGATCATTACTATTCTAGCAGCATTTGACTTGGTGGTTTCTTCTCTGTCTACTGGTTTTCACGAGTTAAGTGGATTTCAGCTTTCCATGATTTACGAAGATGAGGTCAGTGCATTCATTGCATCCCAATTCTCTAAGATGGGATTCTTACCAGGAGCTGGACTTGGTCATCATCAACAAGGTATGATGAAACCCATCGCTTACACAGGGTAGATTCATACTAAGTTCGGGTTAGGCTTTGACCCAAAAACCATGGAAGGAAGAAAGGGTCAGGAGATTGTGTTTGTAAAGGAGGCAGCCACTGTTAAGAAGGAATCGGACAGCCTGGTTGGTAAGGCATTGTTGGCTGATGTGGAGAAGCTGATTTTGGGCCAAGTCATGGTGCTAAAGGCTACTGCTGCAGAGAAAGGCAAAGCGAAGCTGTCTGAGGATGATACTAGTCAGACCACTGATGACATTGACAAGATCACTGAGCAGGCTGATGACATTGATGAGCTTGATTTGTCTTTCATTTTTGAAGAGGATGTAACCCTGAGCAAGATTAATACAATGAGATCAGATTTTGCTTACTTGTGTGATCTTTATTTTGATTCTAGCATGCATACACATCATAATGACATGAGCATATTTGATATCAATGTTGCATCCACATATGCATTTAACTTGGGCACTGAAAAAGATCCTCGATTAATTAATCTGTCCGACGCCTTGACTGTCAATGAGAGAAAAGAAATAGAATCTATACTAAAAAGACATGAAAGGGCTTTCGCTTGGTCGTACGAAGACATGCCAGAGGTTGACAGGTGAATTGCAGAGCACTGAATTCCAACATTTCCCGAGATTAGGCCAGTGAAGCAGAAGTTGAGACGTCTTAGACCTGAATGGGCTCAAAAGGTGAAGGAGGACATCACCAAATAGATTGCTACCAACTTTCTTGAGGTGGTTGAATATCCTACCTGGCTTGCTAATGTCGTGCCAGTTGCGAAGAAGGATGGGAGAGTCAGGGTATGTGTGGATTACAGGGATCTGAACAATGAGTCACCGAAGGATGATTTCCCACTGCCGCATATTGATGTTCTGATAGACAGTGCAGCAGCCAGTGCCATGCAGTCATTCACGGATGGGTTTTTAGGGTACAATCAGATCTTGATGGCGAATGTTAACAAGATCAAGACTGCCTTCATTACAGAGTGGGGTACGTACTATTACAGGGTGATGCCCTTCGGTCTGAAGAACGCTGGTGCCACTTATCAGCGAGTAGCCACCACTCTACTGCATGATATGATTCATAAGGAGGTGGAGGTGTATGTCGATGACATGATGGTGAAATATCTGACTCGGGAGTCTCATGCTGAAGTGCTTGACAAGTTTCTCACTAAAGCTGAGAAGTACAATTTGAGACTGAACCCAAAGAAGTCTGTGTTCGAGGTGACATCGGGAAAGCTGTTGGGCTATATGGTTAGTAACAAAGGGATTGAAGTCGACCCTCACAAGATCAAATCCACTCAGGAAATGCCAGCTCCCATAACTAAGAAAGAGGTACGGGGATTTCTAGGCAAAATACAGTATATCAGCCGGTTTATTGCAAAGCTCACCACAGTCTGTGAGCCCATTTTCAAGCTCTTAAGAAAGAAACAGCCGGTCATGTGGGATGAAAACTGCCAAAAAGCCTTCAAAGCAATTAAAAAGTATCTGATAGTGCCTCCAATTTTACAGGCACCAAAAGCTGGTATTCCTTTGATTCTGTATTTGGCAATTGAAGAATCGTCTCTGAGGGCAATGATGGTTTAGGAAAATGAGGCCGAAATTGAACATGTGGTCTACTACCTCAGTAAAAAGCTCCTAGAATCTGAGAAGAAGTACAGTCGGGTCAAGAGGTTGTGTTTGGCCATGGTATGGGTTACACGGAGATTGAGGCACTACTTCCAGAGCTACAAAGTCTGGGTTGTGACTAAAGATGACCCAATGCGCTATCTCTATAATGTGCCATCATTGGTCGAGAAATTGGCAAAATGGCTGGTTTGGTTGTCTGAATTTGACATCGAGTATGTGCCGAAGAAGGTGATTAAGGGTCGAGCAATAGTAGAATTCTTGGCACTGCAACCAGTAGAGGGAATTGATCATTGGGAACTCGAATTTCCTGATGAGCATTTGGATGTGATTATGCTGAACGGCTAGAAGATGTATTTTAATGGGGCTGTAAATAGACAAGGTGCTAGGGTCGGTGTAATTTTGGTTACTCCCTCGGGCAAGATTATTCCTATGGCAATGAAGTTGGAGTTTTCGATTACCAATAACATGGCTGAGTACGAAGCATGTATTCATGGTATCAAAGCCCTGATAGCACTGAAAGTCAAAGAAGTTGAGATTTATGGTGATTTGTTGTTAGTTGTTCAGCAGACTAGGGCTGAGTGGGAAGTTAAGGAAGAGCGCTTGAAGCCTTACTCGGTTTATTTGAAGGGTTTGCTTCAGATGTTTACTCGATGTCAGTTCATTTACTTGCCACGGGGTGAAAATCAGATGGCTGATGCACTTGCAACACTGGCATCTATATGGGAAGGTCCTAAAGAGTCTCTGATGTGGCCTCTATCCTTGACAACATCCAGATCTCCATGCCACTCATATTTGATGGTGATGGTGACTGAAGAATGTGAAAATGAGTGGTATGCGGACATTCTGAAGTTTTTGAAGGAGGGAGTTTATCCTGAAGGTGCCTCGAAGATGGATCAGAAAATAGTATGATGGTTGGCTTGTCAGTATTTGTTATTCGGGGATGATCTGTATCGGAAAACGGTGGATGGGCAACACTTGCATTGTGCCACAAAATCAGAAGCACAACAGTTAATGGAAGATGTTCATGCTGGGCTATGTGGTGCACACATGAATGGGTACATTCTGTCCAAGAAGATTCTGAGACAGGGTTTTTACTGGACCACCATGGAATCTGACGGTATCAAGTTTGTAAGGCGCTGCAAAGAATGCCAAATTTATGGAGATCTGAAGCATATGCCTCTGACAGAGCTGCAGAGTCTGACCTCGCCATGGCCGTTTTAGCTTGGGGAATTGATATTATCGGTGAAATACACCCTCATGCTTCTAATGGGCATCGTTTTATTGTTGTTTCCATTGACTACTTTTCCAAGTGGGTGGAAGCAGCTTCATTTAATAAGCTGGGGGTAGAACAGATGGCTTGGTTCATTGAAAAGGACATCATCTGTAGGTATGGTGTGCCTCATCATGTCATGATGGATAATGGGGTGTAGTTTCAGGGTAGGACTCGTGATTTATTGGCAGCATATGGGATTGAATATCACAAATCTTCTCCTTATCGACCGCAGGCTAATGGTGCTGTAGAAGTCGGGAATAAGAACTTGAAGAAGATTTTGGCTAAGATGTTGCAGAATTATTGGGACTGGTCTGAGAAATTACTGCTGGCACTTTGGGGGTACAGAACGACAGCAAGGACGTCAACGGGAATGACTCCTTACTCTCTGGTGTATGGTATGGAAGCTGTCTTGCTGGTAGAGCTAGAAATGAAGAGTCTTAGAATTGCTTTGGAAGCTAAGATTCCTAAACTTGAATGGCAAAGAGAGAGGTATGAACAGTTGGCCAGAATGGATGAACAGAGACTTTGAGTTCTCTTTCATATGTAGCTGTATCAGAAGTGTATAGCCTAGGCATTTAATAAGAAACTACGCCCGCAATTGCTGAAAGTAGGTGATTTAGTGCTGAAGCAATGCAGAACAGCGGTTTCTGATCCTCACGGAAAGTTTCGGCCGAATTGGGAAGGTCTTTTTGTTATCAAGAAGATTCTGTCTAAAAGTGCTGTAAAGCTCACTGATATGGATGGCAATGAGTTCTCGGAGCCGACTAACAGAGACCGGCTGAAGCACTTTCATGTCTAGCCCGCTGAGATCCACTTGGAGTTCTCACGTAAAAATTAGGGTTTCCTTCTGAAAAAAGAATACAGAATAAAAATAAAAGCTCACTGAGTCGAAAACCCAAAAAGGCAGCTCAGGTAGAAGTTAGAACAAAATAAAAAAGAGAAAGCCCGCTAGACTGAAAACCCAAAAACAGACGGTTCAGGCAAAAGTTAGGGCGGAGAGTCAAGTTGATTAATGAGAAAACCGTTCGCGACTGATTAATCATGATGGTCAAGGTGTTGGATGAACAGTGCTCATTTTAAATGCATCTGAAAATGCTACATGATCATCTCATATGCTAATGACGTTATGGTTTTTATGCAAGTTTGGAATTGGAATATAGGTTCATGCATTTAATCAAAATTCTGGTAGCTTTATCATTACAAATGAATGCTAGTCCTGATTTTTCTCTCTGCAATATAGCTCTCTATGATAATCCTCCTGGGCATCGGAATTGAACTCTTGTTGCAGTATCGCTATCCATTGATGGTAATGGATAGAAACTTCAGAAAAGGCAGAATTACGATAAAATGATAGCTCCCTGCATGCCCACACATGTACTAGGTGATCCAGAAATCTCTGTGTCAGGCCCGCTCCCTCGAATATAGGCAATCTGGCTGGTATGAGTTGCGGAGACCCGTATTGCATGCACAGACATGAAGGAGCATAGAATGAGCATCTGAAGAACCCTGCCAGTGGTACGCAGTCTGCATAGGTGGATACAGTGACGCGCTCAATCTGCATAGGTGGTCCACCTAACTCTGTCACTCGTCATCTGGGAGATATGATCGAACCAGTCTGTCAAACCAGAACTCGACAGCCCAGGAGGTAACAGTCATCGCGACAGGAAGCTACGAGGTGTGTACCGGTTCAATCTGCCTGAAGGGATCGCCAGTAATCCCAGCTTCTCCTGTAACCAGATCTGAAGAAAAAAAAGAAGAAAAAAAAAGGAAAAAAGAGAAAAAGAAAAAAGAAAAAAAAGAAAAGAAAGCTCGATGAGTTGAAATCCTGAAAGGGGAACTCAGGCAAAAATTAGAGCAACTCACTGAATTGAAAACCCAAGGGGGCAGTTCAGGCAAAAGTTAGAGTCTAAATAAAAATAAAATAATAAAACCCGATGAGCCAAAAACCTCTCACGAGGTGACTCATGCAAAAGTTAGGGTAAAAATTCTTTCTTCTAAGCTGAAAACCTAAAAAGGCAGTTTAGAATTCGCACCTGAAGAAGCAGGGGACTACCTCCCGAAAGGTCTCCACCAGTGTATCGCATCTCATCCAAGATGATCAGAGTCTCTGCTAGAATCAATGGGTACAGATCATGACCCTTGGCCATCTGAGCTAAAACGGATAGTACTCGGTAGTGCACGTCGCCTCCCAGATGTGTCAGTAAGTATCGGCCTAGTATACAGAACTGAATGACTCAGACCCATCCAGGACTGGAAGGGTCTTTCCTCTGGCATGTCTCGATGATGCTGGTAGAAATGAACTCCTGACTCGATGATAGATAGGTACAGGCGACTCTCGGTGGTAAGTTGAACAAGGAAACCATCTATAGTACAATGTCAGTCTCTGAGATTTGAGGAACCACAAGTGGCATATGGTCCAGCGGGTGTCCTCCCATGATAGCTCTAAGCTTCTCTGGCAGAGGGCATATCTTGAAGTCCTGTATCCTAAAGACGTGATCAGCTGGATCCCAGAAACGGGCAACGGTCTTCAGGAAGCCGTGGTCTATCTTCACATGTCGATAAGCGCTCGCAGCATGTAACCCGAAGGACTCCAGTTTCTTCCAGTCAGGCGCAGTTAACTCAATTAGGAAGGTATCCAGTGGATCTAATTGAGGAACGGTGGTCAATGCGAATGATGAGGAATGCAGGGTCCTCTTCCCCAGCGCAGAACCGTCATCTACGGCCTGTCCAGGACGACAAGATTTTAGATTAGGTTTGTATTCATGCATTCATGTAAAATTTTGAACAGGTATTGGAATAAAGACAGTTGAAAGTCAATCACTGAATAAAGAAATGTGTTCTGCCTCAAAATAAATCCTGAGACACAAAAAGTTCAAAACAGAAAGAAAAAACAACAAAGCTAAGCGTCATCATCAGATCTAAGGCCCATGTCAGCCCGCAGGACAGCTACCTTACGCTCTAGGCGATCAATGTCTACTTGGGCTCTCTCCATTTCTGCCTTATGCTCCGTATGGACTCTAGCCAGCTCAGCCTCATATTAGGCCCTCTCAGCCTCATACCGGATCCTCGTGTCATGGGCCTCATGGCGAAGCTCACGACTACTCCTAGTCCAGCCCGCTCTCATACCTTCCATCTGGTAGATGAGTCTCTCATGATCAGCTCATGGAACCTGGGGGCAAGCAAAGTTAAAATTCTTACAAATTTAGGCAAATTCAGAAAGCTAAGTCAAGAACAGACCAGGGTACAGTCTGCAGGAGTGAACTCCAATGGG
Organism: Dalechampia spathulata; assembly: GCA_948192965.1. Lineage (NCBI taxonomy): Eukaryota > Viridiplantae > Streptophyta > Magnoliopsida > Malpighiales > Euphorbiaceae > Dalechampia > Dalechampia spathulata. The sequence goes on from CANYBF010276103.1 coordinate 10,471, forward strand.
AACGAAGGAAATGGCACCGCTATATGGATGTACTCGCTGAGATTCGTAGCTATTTGGTACACCTAAAAGGTAAGGGGCATACTCAGACTCCCAATCCTGTGGGTTGATATGTCATCCGCTTCCCCTGATCTACCTCTTGGACGGACTCTCTGAGTAGTGGCTGTCGAACTCAAAGGTCCAGCACCACCAGTAGCAGATGAGGAACCAACTACAGGAGCCTGAGCCTGTGGGTCAACCCTCACACCTGACATAAGGCATGTCCGAACAAACTGAGGGTAGTCTCCAGCCTCTGTCAGATCATCGATGTGCTCACCAGCCATGGCGACTCCTAGCTCTCCCTGAAGCAGGTGTACACCCTAGAACATGTCTACTGGCGGATCAGCAGGGATCCTACGAGCTGCCATGCCCAACTCAGACCCAAGTACTCTCTCCCCGAGATACCACTCACGAGACTCAGGAGACTCCATCAGTAGCCAAAGTCTGTCCTTCTCCCGAGAGGCAATCACGATGTTGGGAACCCGGTCTTCCTCCCATAGCCACGAAAGGCGGACCTAGAGTCAAAGCAGCAGGTAATTGTCAGAAAATTGAATTGAATTTGCAAACTAAATTTTTGTTTTATGATTGTAGGTACACTTACCGCATCCTCAGTGAGAGCACTCAGTCTGGCTCTGTGAAGGTCCAGGTCTCTGACCGCACCAGCCCTAGGACCAAACCAGACACTGATAGCGGGGAAGGGGAGATCGCACGTCATCATGTCGATAGGTCCCCGACAGAAGTGAGTCCTGTAGGCATACAGCTACAAGAAAAAGCAAGAGTCAGGAAAGCATCAGTAAAAAATCAAGAAAGAATTAGTCAGATAAGAAGTTCAGTGGTATACCTCGATGATCGGCCAGAACCCTAAAAGCCGGCTGTGGCCGCGGCTGATCTGGTCCATCACCGCATATAGGTAGGCTAGAGCTGGAGTGCCCCAGTCAAATCCCCACACCCTGTCTAGGTCTCTTAGTGTAGGAAGGAGTCCTAGATAAGTAGTAGCGCTCGACTCAGCAAACAGCGAGCTGCCCAGAAAGTACATCAGGAAGCTCCGGGTGTACTGATCTTTTGCGATCCTGTCCTCTGGCTGCTGTGCCCTCCAACGATGGTAGAGAATCTCATAGCTGATCCTCCTATCTCCTCTGGGCTGTGGAGCCACTCTGAGCAGCTCCTCAATGAGAGCTCTGTCACAAATAGAGATGTCTTTCATAGGCAACTTAGCTCCGACACATGACACACCCATCATCGCTGTGAAGATGGACGGGGTGATCGTGAACTCTCTAATCGGCAGGTGAAAGGTATGTGTCATGTCCCACCATCTCTCTAACATGGCGGTCAGTACAGATAGTATGCTACAGGTCTCCCCATCAATAAAGCAGCCGAGCAGTGGGGCGAATCCTGTCGTGTCTAACCTATCTCTCACAGCTGCTGGAAGCTCCCTGTACCAGCGATTGATGCCGGAAAAGTTCCCAGTCATGGAAACAGCTCCTCGAGACTGTGTTCAACGCACACATTTGATAAGTATTCTTGCTAATTTTTGATTTCTATTTCTAAGTTTTGCATCCTAATCATGTTTCTATTGATTATTTCCTAAATCTGTTCATGCATTTGAAAGTTCTAATTGAATAAATTGAAAGACTTGAATTAGGAGGCTTATCGATCTGCTTGCCCATTGGGACAAGTGTGTCTCAAAACTCAGTAGCAGGGGAACCCGCTCTCCCCGTGTCAGACCGCAGTGTGGGGTCTCGGTGCCCCTGTACCTCAAAGACTCGCATGGTCGACGGTCTGCCATTATAACGCTACTGTAACTCTAAAAATCTGACCTAGAAGTGTTTAAGAGAGTGTCTGAAGTCTGAATTCTGCATGAAATGAATTGAAATGAGGGTTTTATGCTTTTATAGCCAACATACCCGATCGGGTATGTTTGGTGCCAAATAGGGTATGCAACATACCCGATCGGGTAAGTTACTTACCTTAATCGCCCATTGACTTACCCGTTCGGGTATCTTTTTGGATTTGATTTTTCATGCTTGATTTAAGTGTTTTCAGGAAACCAGATAGTTCCAGGGGGTCCCAGGATGATTCCCCAGCTTTCCAGGAGCTCTGAATCCCCGATTTATAAGAAAATCATGATCGTTTTCTCTCAGTTTCATAGTTCTGACTTCTGAATTCTGTTTGAAAGGGAAACCATGATTGTTTTCTTTTACAATTTGTAATGTTTTCTGATACAGGTTGGTGAGGGTGATTCTGCCCCTATGCAACTTCTACGGTTGATAGGACGCACCGCTTCTATACAACTTTCCTCTCGCTAGATCGTGACCGTCTAGGAGAAGGTTTACAGCATACAGGTTGGTCTGGATGAGTCTGCTCCTACGCAACTTCGCTGTTTACAAGTTGGTAAGATGAGACTACTCTTATGCAACTTATTTCTTGCACGAGAGGTGCCTACGGCATTCCTGCTAGGTCGTGATCGCCTAGAGGATCCTCTCATTTTTGCACGAGTTGGTGAGAACTAGTTCTCTTATGCAACTCTTTCTCGCTAGATCGTGACTGTCTAGGAGATCATTTCTGCATGGGTTGGTGAGAACCAGTTCTCTCATGCAACTCTCTATCTCTCTCGCTAGATCGTGATCGTCTAGGAGATTATCCCCAGTACGAGTTGGTAAGAACCAGTTCTCTCATGCAACTCTCTTTTTTCTCGCTAGATCATGACCGTCTAGGAGATTATCCCCAGTGCGAGTTGGTGAGAACCAGTTCTCTCATGCAACTCTCTCTCTCTCTTGCTAGATCGTGACCGTCTAGGAGATCATTGTTTTTTATTCCCCTGTGGAGTTTCATGTAACTTTCCTTGCTAGATCGTGACCGTCTAGAAGATTCTTGTTATTAATCCCCAGTGGATCCAACTTTTTTCTTTTCACAATTGGTAGGACGCACCGATCCTATACAGCTCTTTTTTTCGTGTAGTTGGTGAGATCATGATTATCTCATGCAACTATATTTCTGTTCTCCCCAGTGGGGTTACTCTCAATATTCACCTTTTGTTTTCTAGTTTTGTTTTCCCCAGTGGAGTTTTGTCTCGTATTCACTTCTTTTGTTTTGCATTTTCACTTATTTCCAGCGGATTTTCTTTTTCATTTTTCTAGTTCTTACATTTTTTTTTGCCTGTTTTGGTGCTCCTCATGATTCATGAAGAATTACATGCTCTGAGTACATGTAGGTTCTTCTGAATCAGGGGGCAACTGTCGAACCCTAAATTTTGAGTCTCTCGGGCCGATTAGGGCAAACCGGGTTTATTCCATCACTGTCTTGCCTTTACAGGCATTCCCGGTTCAGCCTGGTCTGGTTTTGGGGCTTGGTTTAGGGTTGCTAGTGTGTTTTTTGGCATTTGGGCCACTTACCCATTCGGGTAAGTCAAGAGATCGAATAGGTTATGCAATATACCCAATTGGGTATGTTACTTACCCTAATCGGTTCCTTAGGATACCCGATCGAGTAAGCTCCCCAAAACCGTTTTTAATTTGAATTTCTGTTATTTTGGCGGGAGGAACTTAATTGCTAGGGTTTTCAAATCTGATTTTTCTCTCAATTCATCAAAAGAACATGATTTGAAACTTGATTTTACTTTGAAATTTGATTGAAACCAATTGAATTTGATCAAAACTAATTAGAATTCAACTTGTTTTAGTGAAAAACCTAAATACCTAAGTGTTTTTTATTTGATTTTGAGTTTGATCACCTAAGCATTGTGGATTTAGATTGGAAAAGCTTCAAGTAGCATTGGAGATTCAACAAAGGTAATTGCATTTTACTTTTTGTTTACTTTTTGTTTGATTTAGTTTGATTTAGTTGAGTTTTGATTGAATTTGATGCATATTTGATTCGTTTTGATGTTGTAAATGTGAAATAATATGAGTTTTATGCATGATATGCCTTGTATGAGATTCAGAGCTAATAAAATTTTGAATAGAAGCATGTTGTGTATGATCTTACCCGTTCGGGTATGATCATACACAAGC
>CANYBF010276226.1:0-17933 GCA_948192965.1 Dalechampia spathulata
AGAGGTCACAAACTTACAAATGAGGAATCAAGCTTAAAAGGGCATTTTTGTACTTTTAGGAAAAGTCAAAAATCACTTATGGAAATTAATCTAATACTTTATGGACTTAACATTTAATGTTTAGAAGTCCATAAGGTTTAAGTTAGGCCATTGGGTTGGGCTATAATATGGCAAGTGATAGTCACAGGCCATATTAGTCACAGACGGGCCCAGGGCCTGACTTAAGCTGAAAGGGTTTCAGATTAACCTAATTTTGGAATATAAATATGTTGTTATAACCAAAATTAGGTCAAACCACACCATTCTTCTTCCTTTGGCCAAAATTAGACTCTTCTGCAGAAGGAGAATTCGGCCTTCACAAGAGTAATTGTGAGGAAGTTGAAAATTCCATAAGATTTTTCTTCTTTTTCTTCTTTTTCTTTGCTAGTTCAAAGGAAAGGAGATAGAAGCAATTGGTTGCTTGCTTGGACTTCCTTGTTTTGTGTGGATACTATTGGAGGCTGCCTATCTTGGTGGTTTTTGGTTTGCTACAACCATAAACATTTTAGAGATAAAGAACGAAGGACATCTGCACATAAATTATCCAATATGCTACGTCTAATCTCTAAACTGGTTTTTCAGTGTTTTGATGCAAATATCTTCTTTTGGTTTATTATTTTAAAATAAAAATTTTAAATTTCTTCCGCTGCTTAATCACTAAACAAACCAACAAAAGATGCAATATATTTATCATCACTGCTATGATTGAGCAATAGATGGATTCTACTCACACCTTCCATTTGCCAGTGGGTGAGATTGCTATCACTCTAAGTATCTTTACTGGAATTATAGGGCTAAAGTGTGCCAGGTTGCTTATCTAGTTTGATGCCATGCTGACATCACCACATTGGTCATATGGTACAATCTTTGATTTGTGAGACGTGTCACCCAGCGTGAGGGGCAAACATAGTATATTGTATGACTATCTCTAGGAGGCAGTGCTGGCAAAGACGCTTGGCAAGATGATCTCTGTGGATCGGTATACTCATAGCTTTTTGCTGTATGTGTTGGGGTGTACTCTATTCAACGACACTAGGAACAGTGTTTATATATTTATGTTGTAGGCTCTCCACGATCTAGATGCCATCGGGAGATTAGACTAGGGCAACGCCGACTTGGCTCATCTGATACAAGGGTTGGATCTCTATAGCAGGTAATATAGAGATCATTTCATTTGCTATTGGCAGGTTATTGAGGTAAGTAGAATTCTATCAATTCTAATACTGGTGCTTGATTAAGTCTTTTGATGACTGTATATGTTGATTTTACAGATCATAGCGTATGAGTTTGGACTATTGCTAGAGCCTGAGATCCTGTAGGGAGTACCGCTTGGTTTTCCTTGTACGCAAGTATGGAGTGTGCCACGTCGGAGGCCCAGTTACCCCATGGATGAGTTGAGAGAGTATCTTAATGATTTGACTTAGGATCAGGTAAGAAAGAAACAATTTAATTAGTATTAAACTAAATTGAATTAGTTTAAGAAATATATGAGCAGGCATCTATTTGTTTATTATTATCTGGATAGGTGTGCCCCTATCCTTGGAGCAATATGTTTCTGAGGTTGGAATACTTGACTAGTTCAGCACTTAAGGATGGGCATCATATGTTGCTTGAGAGCCCTGAAGGTAGACTCTTTTACTTGGGCAAACGTATCATTGATTGACAGTTGGGGCTAAAGAGCGATGTGGAGCCTGCTGCACCACCTCGTATGATGTTCTGGGAATCTTGTACTGATACAGACCCATAAGTGATTACTGCATTAATGGGCATTCTCAGGCAAGAGCGCCTGTCTGAGTCACCAGTAGACTACCCTACTTTTACACAGATGGGGCTACTAGGGCATGTGGAGCTTTCCATACGTAGAAGCTAGCATGACAGAGCTAGTAGGTCTAGAGTCAGACCTGACATTCCTCAAGACAAAGGTGGACGTTATGGTTTGCCAGTTGTTGGCAGTTCTTGAGGTGGCAGTACCATCTAATACCACTCATATGAGTATATATGCTTTATACACTCCTGGCTTCTGTGGCTTTATATGTGTTTGACTTGTGCAGGCACCTCAAGATGCTATGGCTGATGCTACAAGGCTTCTGACAAGATTGCATCACTACCACACCTTTGATTTATAATTGTGAGTGTAATGGAACTGCTTGGGTGCATGACTTATATGCCTATATGTTTATGTTTGTAGACAAGTAGGCATTTGGAGTTGGAGGAGTGAGATCACTATGCTCAGATGACTAAGGAGATGGGCAGAGAGATCGTCCGGTTGACGGCGCGTCTAGAGTGTTATAACATCAAGGTTCCAGATAATCCTAGCCTCAATAAGGATCAATCAGGCGATGATGACTCTTAGAGGAGACATGATTTCTAATTCTCATATACATGATGTCAGAACTCTATAGTTTCTATATTAAAATAATGAGGTGGTGTGTTATAGTCTGGCTTGTGGGCCTAGTACACTTGGGTTATGGTGTACAAATTTTAAAAATAGCTAAAAACTTAAACTTTGTATCTTTTGGATTTATTAATGAAATCCAAAGTTGCTTGTTGCTATAAATATCTCATGCTTTATGCTTCATTGCCAAAACATAACTTGTTTGTTCATCTATACAGAAACTAGATATACAATGACCCAATAATCATTGTCTGCTTTCCATGCTCTCTTCTGTCAGTAGGGCAACAACGCATGAAACCGACTAGGCGAGATCAGACTCCAGTATTTGAAGACCTTCTAGCAAGTCATAATCAACAATGTTTTCCTACATGTTGTTGTGCAGTTCTAGGATTTGGTGGCCCATGTCTTCTGTTTTAGACATGTAGAGCTATGTCCAATGTATGAGGAATTTGCTACTATCCTCAAAGTTACCTGTGAGATATCGATGATGTTAGCAATATGCATGCCAACTGGAGAAGCAAAGCCGTACCTATGAGATATCAGCTTGACCATCATGAGGTCCCTTTTGACTATAGAAGGGTCTATAGATATTGCTACTATTTTTTAGCTATGTAGCTAAAAACCTATGGATACTTTCTCATGGTTGAGGGTAGCAGGATTCGAACTGTTGGAGCAATTCCTATTTGTCGATCCATCCAGCCATGGAGATTTATTGATTGGACTTGTGATAGATCAGATGGTGCAGAGCCAGACCCTTTTTCCTATAATTGTAGCAGATATAATCCTTAGATTGGACAGACTAAGGAGGAGCCTAATCGAGTGCTTCAATGGTAGTCTACTTCTGTTGCAAGTAAGTACTTTAAGCTATGTTTTGCTCTAATTTTTGCATGAGTCATCTTTTGTAAGGTTTTTGACTCATCAGGCTACTGATTTTTCTTCGGACCCTAACTTTTACCTAAATTACCCCCTTAGGTCTTCAGCTCAGTAGGTTATTCTAATTTTTGCCTGAGCAGCCTTTTGCAAGGTTTTCAACTCAGGGAATTTTTTTTCTTCTTTTTTCTTTGCATAGATTTGGCTTCAAGAGAAGCTTAGGATTTTGGAACCACCAGCAGGTGATCTATAGAGATACCTACCTGATAGCCATATATAGAGAGTCTACACCTTCAATGAGGCAAGGTCATTGACACTCCATGGTTGGATTGAGTGGATGGCAACCAAGCTCAAGAGCGAGATCAGGTGGATCTGCCCTTGGTGGTGTATACCGCATGTGACTGTGAGGACTTACATAGATTGCATTCCTCTATCAAGATTTAGGCATTACATAAACTACAGTCTTACCAAAATCTGTCATCAGTACAATCATAGGTAGACTATCCCTCAATTGATAGAGTATGAGGGAGGACAATTGGTGCCCTGCTTCTTGGAGCATGTGGAGAGGACCTGGACCTGCCATAGGATTGTGTTGGTAGCGGTTCCTAGAGCTAGATTTGCTACAGATGAAGAGTATAAGCTATGGGTGTTGCGTCATACCTGATTCCTGTACTACAAAATGTTGTTAAGCAATAAGATTGCATGTAATAAAGAAAAGCAATGCTTTGTGTTTGAAACTTGTATTACTTATGGCTAAGTTTATGAACATGTATTCTCTTTATATTAATGAGACTAAAACATTCATATGAAAAATATTAAAACCAACATAGAAGTTCCTCGATGTGCATAAAACTTAACCCCTGTCATTGACCAGCTTCGTATGAGATTTTCTGATCAATTATTTTAACACTCTCTTTTTGCTTTCAAGAGCTCTAACTTTTGCATGAGTCATCTAAGTTGATTTTCAACTCATCAAGTAAGTATTTTTCTTTTATCTTAATTTTTATATGAACCGCCTATGTAGGTTTTTAGCTCACCAAACTTTTTGTTTAATTTTTGCCTTTCATTTTTCCCTTTGCCCTAGACAAAATACTTCTTTAGCCGATCGAGGTTAACAGGCTCTGAAAATTCATTACCTTCCAAATCTGAAATACGGACAGCATCGTTGGATATGATCTTTTCAACGAGGAATGGGCCCTCCCAGTTTGGTTTGAATTTTCTGTATGGATCGTGGATAGCTAGCCTAACTTTCTTCAGAACTAAATCACCTTCCTGTATAGCAACAGGCTTGACCTTTCTATTGAATATGTTTACCATGTGCTTTTTGTAAAGCTGTAGATGATAGAGAACCTTCAACCGCTTCTCATCAATAGTAGCCAGCTATTCATACTTAGTCCTTTTCTACTTAGCTTCTGACAACTGAGATTCTAGAGGAACACAAAGTGACTTTAGCTCCACTTTGATTGGCAATATAGCTTCTGTTCCGTAAACTAGAGAGTAAGGGGTAGCACCCGTGGGACTCCTTGTAGTGGTTCTATAACCCCATAAGGTAAATGGCAACTGCTTGTGCCAATCTCTATAAGTCTACACTATCTTGGCCAATATTTGTTTGATGATCTTGTTGGCTATTTCGACTGCCCTGTTAGCTTAAGGGCGATATGGAGAAGATCGATTGTGCTTGATCCTATATCTTTTTAGCAAGTCAACCACTTGGCCTTAGAATTGCACTCCATTGTCAGACACCAAGTGATATGGTATCCCATATTGGCATATGAGATTTCTTTGCGCTCAGTTTACTATAGGATTCTACCTCCACCCACTTAGAGAAGTAATCAATAGTGACTAATATGTATTGATGCCCATTAGATGTGTTAGGATGAATCTGACCCATGATGTCAGTTCCCCAAGTTAAGAATGGCCAAGGCGTTGTCAAATTCTGCAATTCAACAGGTGGTGTATGACTTAAATCTCCATGAATTTAGCATTCATGACATCTTTGTAGAAACTGTATGCAATTTATCTCCATAGTGAGCCAGAAATACCCTTGGCATAGGATATTCTTATAAAGAGCAAACCTATTCATGTGGGACTTATATGCACCAGCATGTACTGCCTGCATGACTAATTCAATCTCCTTCCCCGATGTACACCAAAGTTGTAGACCATCAACTATTTTTCTATAGAGAATACCCTGGTGCTAGGTAAAGTTAGCTGCTAGTCTGCGTAGAGCTAGCTTGTCTGTCTTGTTGGCTTCTTCTGGATAAGCACTGGTCTTAAGAAAATTCATGTTATCTGCATACCATGGAATCTCATCTTGCTGGTCTAGCACCATAATCTATTCTCCTTCATAGGAAGGAATCCTTTACTGCTCAATGAATACAGGTAGAACTTGACTCTACGGTCGTTCACAAATTGAGGCTAGTGTAGCCAAAGCATTAGCCATTTGATTCTCTTCATATGGTACATGGATGAATCAGCATGAGTTGAAATTACAAAGCATGAGCTTCATGTATTCAGCATAAGGCTTGAGCGTTTCTTCTTTGACATCCCACTTCACCGTGGATTGGTGAATGATAGGCATCGAATCACCAAAAAAATCTCTACATCTTGGGCACCGATCATTAGTGATGCTTCAAGCCCAAATAAACATGCTTCATACTCAGCCATATTATTGATGACTGGAAAGCTCAACCACTTTGAAAGCATAATGAGTTCTCCTTCAAGAGTGATCAATACTACCCTTTTACCTACATCTCTTCTATTGACCGTGCCATCAAAGTGCAATTCCCATTTCTGGATATTGACTGCCCCCAAGTACTCATATGGGAAGTCTGGCTTAAAGGTCTTTGAGTCATCCATAAGCCTGAATGCTAAGAATTTAATAATCACTCTGCCTTTGATTACCTTGGTAGTGATGTACTGCATATCAAACTTGAATAATAGGATTAGCCACCCGAAGAGTTTCCCTACTAGCGAAGGAGCTTCAATAAGTACTTCATAGGATCAAACTTGGAGATCACCTGAACTTAGTATGACTGGAAGTAGTCTATGAGTTTCTTGGTGACCCAGACCATAGCCATGCATAGCTTCTCAATAGCATTATACTTGCATTCTATTGGCAACAGCTTCTTACTCAAGTAGTAGACAATATGTTTGACTCAAGCTTCATTCTCCTAAACCATCGTAGCACCCACTGACTCCTCTTCTAAGGCTAGATAGAGCAGTAATGGCTTTCCCAGTAGTAGTGGTTGCAGGATTGGTGGGTTAGAGAGATAATGATTTACCCTCTCAAATGCAAACTGATAGTTCTAATCCTAAACCATAAGCTAGTTTTTTCTTAAAAGCTTGAAGATCGGCTCACACATGGTAGTAAGCTTGGCGATGAATTTGCTAATGTACTGGAGATATCCCAGGAATCCCCTAACTTCAGTCTTAGTTTTGGGAATAGGCATTTCACTGATCAACTTTACCTTGTTAGGATCCACTTTAATACCCCTCTGACTGACAATGTGACCCAACAGCTTACCAGATGTCACCTCGAATGTGTACATTTTTGGATTCAACCTGAGCCTATATTTCTCAACCCATGTGAGAAATCTATCAAGAGCAACCGAATGCTCTTCTTTGGTGGAAGATTTCACCATCATGTCATCCACATAAACTTTAACCTCCTTGTGGATTAGATCATGTAACAAGGTTGTTGTAGCTCTCTGATAGGTAGCACCTACATTTTTCAAGCCAAAGGGCATGACCTTATAGCAATAGGTCCCCCATTCTGTGATGAAAGCTATCTTCACCTTATTTGTAATAGCCATCAAAATCTCATTGTACCCAAAAAAATCCATCAGCAAAGGAATACATAGCATTGGCAGCTACATTATCAACCAACACGTCTATATGAGGTAAAGGAAAGTCATCCTTTGGATATACTTTGTTCAGATCCCTGTAGTCTATACAGACCTTGACCTTACCATCTTTCTTGGGAACTAGAACTACATTGGCCAACCATTCGAGGTAGTTAACCACTTCAAAGCATTGATTATTTTTGTTCTCTCTTCAGAGGTAAAGTCTGATGCAATCTGGAGTAGACATGGTTTATCATCTGTGTTAATGTTAACATTTTCAATGCATGATGCATTAATGTCAAAAATGCTCGTGTAATGTTCATGTTCATGCATAATACCATTAGAATACATATCACAAACATTAGTAAAGTTATTCTTCATTGCATTATATTTAGATGGAATTACATCATCATTAAATAAAACCACAATTGGGACATCAATGTCCTCATACAGTAACTCCTCAAAGGTGCTGTCCACCAGAGTAGCAATATCTTCATAGACCTTTGGCAGCAGTAGGTCTTCCATGTCCAAGTTCTATAGCTTGGCTCCTGGTGCAGCGACTGTAGTGATTTTCGGTTCCAAGCAGTCGATGGTGAGATCAGCAACATCATCAAAGATTTGAAAAGTATCATCAGGGCTGATGATGTAAGAAGTAGTAGTGGCCTTCTTAACTATTGTCAAGGCTGACAGATCATAGATATCATTAAAGATGGCAAGCTATTGATCAAAGAAGTCATCTGAGTTGAGTAACCCAGAGGGATGGTCATGTTGTGTCTCTCCTTGAATGAAGATAACCATCTTACACTCCTCTGGCTTGTTCAAAGTATAGGGATCAACCCAATACAATACCTCTCCTCCCACATGGCTGTAGGAATGTCAAACTCTACTAAACTTTGCTGATACCAGCCTAAACCTTTACCAGGCATAAAGTTCATCATTTACATCATCCTTTCCACAGCAAGACTTGGTTGGTATGAGTATGATTCAGGTTGTCTGATGGTAGTGATCTGAATACCAGTCATGAGAGGGATATCTTCCCTGATGTAGGCTAAAGTAACCTCATCATCAGCTACAATGGTAACCATACCTTCATTATGTGGAAACTTGATCTTCTGGTGCAAGGTGGATGGCATACCTCCTAGGGGATGGAACCATGGATGGCCTAATAGTAATGCAAATGACACTTGTATGTCAAGAACTGCAAACTCCACCACTAACTCGATTGGCCTGACTATAACAATAGCAGTGAAGGTACTAGTAACCTCCCGTTTAGACTCATCATAAGCCCTGATGATAGTCTTGCATGGCTTCAAGTCTGAAAGCTAGATCCTGAGCTTGGGAAACACCTTGAGAGGGCAGACATTGATGCCTGAACCATCATTAACTATGACATAAGGAGTGGAGAAGTTCATGATGTGCACCCTAATGAAGAGTGGTTTGTTGTGGTGGATACCCTCAGCCGGCAGATCTGTGTCAGAGAAAGTAATCATGCTGGATTACAATTCCCAGTTCACAACCTGGCTCTTCATGCTGAAGGTTGAGGTAGATGAGGAGATTCTCATCCTAGAATATGCCTTAACGATAGCCCATCAATGTTGTTAGGAGGATAGCACCAAGTGCCAAATGCTAATATTAGCCTGTATCTTCTTCAACTACTTGACAATGACATTATCAGGCTAAGCAACCTGATTAACTGGTTATGGAGCTAGAGCATTGCTTGGACCAGCCTCATCCCCTATGGGTCTAGCTTCAGTCAACTTTTTCAAAGCTTCTGGCTTCTTCCTAAGGTCAGAAGGAGTGAACACTTTACCACTATGAGTCATGTTGCAGACTCGAGAAGACATCTTGTTAGTACCTAACCCCTTTTGCTACTTGGATGGTTTAAGCCCTGGTTTAGGTGCCTTAGAAGTCTCAGCTAACTTACCTTTCTTAGAAGCCTGATCCTATGATGATTCAGACTTAGAGGAATCCTAAGTGACTGCAGACTCATCCTCTAAACTGTCATACCATATATCAATGGCACCAATGTTGAACCCATCGTCGAAGCAAAAGGTAATAACAGGCAGTCAAACAATGCCATCACTACTAAGGGAAGAGAAATAGTTAAGAACCAGAGATTCTGGCAACCTAATTTGAGCATATAAGTGCAGTTGGCTTTATGGTAGTTAGCAACGGGTTTATCTTGGTTGATGGTTTAGATTTCTCAGAGTCTTCGATTTCACTAGAGTTAATGAGGTTCTAAATAACTAGTCTGAGAGAGCGACAGTCATTAGTGATGTGGCCATGATGCTGGTGATAATGACAATAGGTTTTAGTATCCACCAAGGCTGGGGGTGGTGTTTTGAAGTTTGGCTCAAGTGGCTTAATCAGCTCGGCTTTAAGAGAAGCCAAAAAACCTTGGAAAGTGGCATTCCAAGATCCAAGAATCTCTAAGATGGTGTAGTGTTTTAGAGTATGGGATTTGGTGTTTACAGGGTGTTGATGTAGTGGGGCTTTTACTGTGTATGAGTGTATGTAGCAGTTTTGGGTTTCAAGAAGGAAGGCTCCTTTTTTTTACCCTCAGTCTGTTCTATCTGTTGGCCAACAGAGTAGATGTCCTCAAAGGTGTAGAATGTTTGATACTTTAGCTTATCCTGGTAGAGTGGCAGCAACCCCATAATAAGCTTGTTGATTATATCAAACTCAGATGGTTTCTGTCTAACCAGTGCAGATTTATCCATCCATCTGCTAAAGTAATTCATGAAGGACTCATTGGTTTTCTATTTAACCATTTCCAAGTCCATTAGAGTTACATCAAATTAGGATTTAAACCCATATTATTTACAAAAGGTGGTACAAAGAGGCTTCCACTCGATCATAGTTGCCTTGTTCATACTATGATACTAGACTAGCACTGGTCCCTCTAGTGAGATGAAGAAGAGTTGGACTATCTGATCATTTGACAAGTCTATTGTACTCATCATCATAGTGTAGGTCTTAAGATGATTTTTTGGGTCCCTAACTCCATTGTACTTAGGAACGTCTAGGAGCTTGAACTTAACAGGCAACCCCTTGATAGCTCTAACAGAGAACTCATCGAAGTTAAGATTAGACCCCATGCCTTTGGTCTTCATGATAGAATGTAGCTATTCTATCTTCTACTCTAGGATAAAGGTCTCAAATTTGCAAACATCATGCATATGGAGTGAGACATCATCATCAGCCTCAATATCATACAAGTTGATGCCTTTCCCCTTTTCCTTCATAGGAGCTGGAGGGGTGATGAAATCTCTGGGGCTGAGAGTCTCCCGAATATACTATTGCAGGAGTGTCTTGAAGTCATCATTCAGGAGCTTGGTCATCGACTGATCAATGAGCTTCTAGACTGTAGCAAGTGAAGCATCATCTAACATTAAAGTAGGAGTATCTAATGCTGATATGATATTTCTAGCTGGTTATGAGTCTGACATGGTCTATACATGGCAAAGAGAGTCAGTATGGATGCATAAGTATGCATATGGTATTACGTGTGGTGTACGTGATGCAACACGTACGATGTGTGTGTGAGGTATGCAACCATACATTATTTCAACCTGATCATATTGCTATGATAAAAGTATGTTTATGGAATAGACATGAGGTATGCAACCATACAGAATCATGAAAGGATTCTGACTCTTAGCAGAGCAGTACAGACATGATCATATTGTAATGATAAGAGAATGCCCATGGAATAGGCATGAGGTTGTGCAACCATACAGAATCATGAAAGGATTTTGAATCTTAGTATAGCAATATGAGGGAGGAAAAATAGGTCGGGTTTAGGCAAATCCATTGACATGATAGGAAAAAGATCCATATAGTATGCAATGAGGGTCCTAGTTTGGAATGTTTCTAGGTTAACTACATAGGCTTTTAGTCTGGTAATAACAGGTTAAGACCTCTTGCCACATTATCCATAACCTATCCAACTAAATGGAATCATTGATATAGGACTATACCTTGCTTCTATCAGTCAGGAATCATCGAGGGTTGTCAGTACAAGGCGGTGAGTGGTAAAGGTAAATTCACTTTTCCAAGGAGCTAAATCGAGTCCAAGGTACTCACTCATCTACAATGACCGGTTTGACACGGAAGGTTATATGGTGTGTGCAGACACAGACTAGTGTTGTGATGCATACAATTAATCCAACTATGATGGGAAAATTGATATGGAAACTCTTAGATGCCATCGCTCTTTCACCAAGATGTCCCCAGTGGAGTCGCCACTATAAGCACTGGTTTCTGCCATTGCCCAGAGTGAGGCTTGCAAGGCTCACGGATTGAGGACTGTACTTGGAGTGAAAGTGTGGACTTTTCAAAGGGCTACCTCAAGGAATGATACAAATGTAAAAGATTCACAAGGGAGTCACCACAGGATGGTTTTGGGTTGGTTCAGCCGACCCATAGCATGATTGCTAGTTAAACCCTTCAGAGATGGGTTTGGGTGGTGAAGATCTATTTCTATGAGTTTCCAAAATCAATTTTACCATTATAGTTGGAATTAATTGTCCTAAGTAGGCAAGCAAACGAGCGTATAAGTAAGCATATAGTGTGACATGCGATTTGGCATTGCATAGTTACACGTAGAATGGCATATAATGCTATATGGCATTTGGATGACATGGCATATGAATGACATGCGAAGTGATGATATAATAAAATTACATGGCATATACATGATATGACATATAGTAAAATGATATAGCATATGCATGATATGGCATAGTGATGTGTGTGTGTGTGTGAATTGGCATTCGATATGGCATATGACATGGCATACGTTGTGGCATGTGACATGGCATATGTCGTGGCATGTGACATGACATATGTCGTGGCATGTGACATAGCATACGACATGACATGTGACGTGGAATGGCATGATGACATAGCATAATGGCATATGATATGGCAAATTGGCATGGTATATTGGCATAATGGCAAATGGCGGATTGGTATATTTGCATATTTGGATCGTATTGGCATATGAGATAATATATGTTATGGCAAGGCATAGAAGTGTGTGATGTGGCATGTGACATGGCATTTGACATGACATGGCATCTATATTTTAGCAAATATAATAAAACTATCAATGAAATAAAAATTCTGCAAAGGCTGGTGAAAAGGATCGAGGAATTAGGGGATACACATAGGATTTAATGCCAAATCCTCAAAATGGGGGAATAAAGCTATTCTATTACATAAGATATTTGTCGGTTCAAAAATTCAAGACATTAAGTAACAACTCCTCCTCCTCGGAAAATTTTCCTCCTCGAGTTGCATGAACTGAAAATGCATGACCGAAAAAATATGATATAAACAAATAAATTCATTAGTAGCAAATGAATTTAGAACTTATTTGACTAATTCAATACCACATGAAAGCATGAACCAACAGTCAAAGTCTAATTAATTATATGGTAACAATCAAGTGAATAAACATGAGCTGGATCGTGAAAATTAAATAAATAAAAATAATTATAAGTGAAATTATTTTTAATCGATCATGGGAAATTGAATGGGAATTGCTAACATCATAAAAATAGTAATTGGAGATAGCAACTCAACCAACCAAATCCAATCCTATCAAAAATCACATTTTTAACGAGTCAAATAAGCATTTAATTGATAAAAATTATTTAAATGTGATTAATTTATGATAGATCTAATACATTTAAGTTACTGTCAATTATGAAATGTTACTGGAATCATTAAACCAGGCTTAAAATTGAGTGAAAATGTGATTTTTCTAGAAAAATATAGGGGATGTACGCAGCATGTAGTGCTATGTGCGTATCATGTAAGCTATGTGCTGCACACATAGCATGATGTGCGTCACATATAAGAAATAAATCTGTAAGAAAACCAAATTTATTAGCATAAACATGATCTATAGACAATTCCTAACATCTTTAACAAAGTATGTTTTGTCATTTAAGCATGAATAAATATCCGAATTGGAAGCAAATCAATTAAATATGCATTTAATTTGAAAAATCAATTTCGGAGCCAAAATTAATTAGTTACAAACAATATTTGATAGATCTAAAATATTAAGACTATAGAAAAGCCATTAATGTTGTTAGATGCATCAGATCGAGTAAAGAAACGACTGAAAACTTGATTTTCTAGAAAAATGTAAGGGGATGTGCGTAGCATGTAGTGCTATATGCGTAGCATATAGCTTATGTGCTATGAACATAGCCTTACATGTGACATATAGAGCAAGTAAATTTCAAGGGAAGTCAAGTTTTTCAGTAAAAAGGTGATCTACAGAAAATTTCCAGCAAGTTTAATGAAGGAAGCACCTCATTTTAAGCATGAATATGCATTCAAATCAAGTAAATAAGCATTAATCTTGGATAATTAATTTTAAGTCTAAAATCAATTAGATCTGAATAATATTTGATAGATCTAGAACACTAAAAGCATGGGTAAGCCTTTAGTATTACTAGACTCATTAGATCGGGTAAAGAAATGAATGAAAACATAAGAAAATAAGCATTTTTTGGAAATTTTAGGACCTATATTCATAGTATATAGGACTATGTACGCCACACATAGGTTATGTATGGTGCACATAGTGGCATATGTGGCGTACATAGGCTGGAAAACAGAGGGAAAATCATCTTCTTCGGTAAAAACATAAAATTTGGCTTTGATCTAGGCAGACTAAAGCTAGAAATGCATTATTTTTTATCATAAATAAGCATTAGTAATCAATAAATAAGCAAGATTGAGGCCAATCATAAAGAAAACAACCCAAAATCTGTAGATCCAATCAAAAAACAAAAGTAAATGAAAGTAAAATGAGTATTTAACTTACCACAATAGGTTTTTCTTATAGATCTTTAATCCAAATGTGTTTAAGGACCTATCTAGTGTTGATTAGTCTCTAAAAACCTAGATTGATTGCTTAATTAAGTGTTTAATTAAGTTTGGGGACGCATATAGCATTTTGCATGCTATGCACTCCACCTTGTACGAATGAAATGTAACATGCTTTTTATGTCAAATAAGCGTTATTTGACATTGTAAGATGTTGTACTATATGGAGCACATTGGATTTCGCCTAGAAAGTAAGCCCCACCAAACATCTTTTCACTGCATGTTACATGCATAGTGTTATGCACTCAGTGTGTCTCTTTTTGCATACTATGCACTCAGAGGAAATAAAAAGGTGTGTACATAAATCGAGGTTGATATCAAGGACCTATACCAGCCAAATCAATGAAAACCAGAGATTATGCGCGTAGGTTAAAAGTCATGGTCAACAATATTATATAAATGACACATAATATCATACAAATGATATACATTTTAATCCTAAGATGCTAAGTTCTAAGGGTTAAAATAACTTAAGTAAAATTTGAATTAGGTTTAGTGACGAATTAAATTTTTACTAAAATCCTAAGCTTTTGGGAATTCGGGGGGAACAACTTCTAGCCCTGATAAGTCATTTCTTCCTTTGACTTTTTAAGTTAATTTAGCTTTTCTGCCATGTTTAGCTTTTTAATATACCATGTCATATGCCATATCATCATGCCACGCCATATGCTAATATGCCATGTCACATGCCATGTCATACGCTATTATTCCATGTCATATGATACCATGTTATGTCATATGCCACTATGCCATATCATTATGTCACATCATATATCATATACCACTATACCATGTCACATGCCACATCATATGTCATATGCCACTATGCCATGTCATCATAACACATCACATGTCATATGCCATTATGCCATGTTATCATGTCATGTCACATGTCATACACGATTATGCCATGTCATCATGTTACATGTCACATCACATGTCATATGCTACTATGCCAAATCACATGCCACATCATATACTAATATGCCATGTCATATGCCATTATGCCATGTCATATGATACCATATCATGTCATATGCCATTATACCATGTCATCATGTCACATCACATATCATATCCCACTATACCATGTCATATGCCACATCATATGTCATATGCCACTAAGCCATGTCATCATAACATGTCACATGTCATATGCCATTATGCCATGTTATCATGTCATGTCACATATCATACACTATTATGCCATATCATCATGTTACATGTCACATCATATGTCATATGCTACTATGCCATATCACATGCCATGTTATATGCTAATATGCCATGTCATATGCCACATCATTATATTATATGCTAATATGCTACATCATCATATCATATGTTATTATGCCATGTCACTATGTCGTATGCTACTATGGCATGTGACATGGTGACATGTCATATGCTACATCACCATGTCATACCTTACATCCATCGGACTTCGGCTTTTGATTCGTACTTTTTACATGGCATAGAATTAGTCGATCAAGTTATAAATTTCATTTGCTATTAATGATTTTGCTTATTTATTTGCATTTTCACTCATGCATTTTTTTGGCTCGTGCTACTTGAGGTGGAAATTTTCCCGAGGAGGTTGAGATGTTACTTAATGTCTCAAATTTTTATACCGATGAAGATCTTATGTAATAGAATAGCTTTATTCCCCTATTTTTAGGATTTAGTATTAAATCCCATGTGTATTCCTTAATTCCTCAATCCCTTTCACTAACCTTTCGAGAATTTTTTCGTAGATGGTTTTATTATATTTGCTAAAATATATATGCCATATCATGTCATATACCATGTCACATGCCATATCCTACACTTTTATGCCATACCATGACATATATTATCTTGTATGCCAATACAATCCAAAATATGCTAATTCACCATGCAATACGTGCTATTTACCATGTTATATGCTAATATACCATGCTAACTTACCATGTCATTATGCCATGACATCATGTTATATTAAATGCTACCTTGCCATGCCATGACACATGCCATGTCACCTACTATGCCACATGCCATGTCGTATACCATGTCACATGATATGTCAAATGCTATCTCATACATATCACTATCCCATGTCATGCATATGCCATATCATTTTACTATGTCATCACTATGCCATGTCATTTTACTATGTCATCACTTCACATATCATACATATGTCATGCCATCAAAATAACATATAGCATTATATGACATTCTACGTTCAACTATGTTATGCCAAAGCACATGTCACACTGTATGCCTACTTATATGCTCGGTTGCTTGCCTGCTTAGGATAATTAACTCCAACTAAAATGGTAAAATGAAATTTGGAAACTCATAGAAATAGATCTTCACTACCTGAACCCATCTCTGAAGGGTTTAACTAGCACTCATGCTATGGGTTGGTTGAACCAATCCAGAATCATTTGGTGGTGACTCTTTCAAGTCTGTATCATTCCTTGAGGTAGCTCCTCGGGAAGTCTGTGCTTTCTTTCCAACTGTATCCTCGATCCATGAGATCACAAGACTCGATTTAGGCAATGGTAGAAACCAGCACTCATGGCCTTAAGTCAAAAGACATTTGCTACATTGCAATAATCATCAATGATGCTGGTATAAGAGATTATACGATTGAATGCTATATTGATAATGCAACCATATTGTGTCTTAGCCGAATTGCAATTATAGGTAAAGCCAGATTTGATAGATCAGATTAAAGAGTGTAAGGTACATGATGATGAATATCAAAAGCAATTACAAAAAGTATAAATGGGCAATACCATTATTTTTATGTTGGTTAAAGATGGAACATTGAAGCATGGTACATGACTAAACATACCAGTTAATGAAGATCTAAAGAAGCAAATTCTAAAGGAAGCTCATAACTCAAGATATTCATATCACCCAGGGAGTATGAATATGCATCGAGATTTAAAGTAATAATATTGGTGGATTGGTATAAAGAATGATATAGCAGAATACGTAGCTAAGTGTTTAGTATATTAACGAGTGATAGCGGAACACCAAGTACTTGCAAGATTGCTTAATCCTTTGCCTATACTAGAGTGGAAATGGGATTGCATAACGATGTATTTTGCAATGGGTTTACCTTTGATATGGGTAAAGCATGATGTTGTTTGGGTTATAGTAAATAGACTAACAAAGATAACCCACTTTTTACTTGTATGGATAGACTACGAATTAGGGAAGTTAGTGTTGTATTTACATGAGATTGTATGATTACATGGTGTTTCGATATCCATTGTATCAGATAGAGATCCATAATTTACGTCTCATTTCTGGGAGAGTTTCCAAAGAGCATTAAGTACTAGAGTGCATTTTAGTACTGCTTTCCATCCATAGATGGATGGACAATCAGAGAGAGTTATTAAAATTTTAGAGGATATGCTTCGAGCATGTGTACTTGAATGGGAAGGTAGCTGAGATACACACTTACCATTAATTGAATTTTCATATAATAATAGCTACCAGTATAGCTTACATATAGCTCCTTATGAAGTTTTATATAGCAGAGGATATAGAACTCCTTTGCACTTGGATGAAGTTGGGGAAAGAAGATTGATAGGACCTAAATTGGTACAACAAGCTAAAGAGTAACTAAAACTCATTAAAAGTCATCAGGTAGACAAAAGTCCTATGTAGATTCTGTTAGTGTATGCTTAGAGCATCATGTGTATTTGTACTATACGTTTTTCATTAATAAAGGCATCATTCATTATATAGTACAATGTTTTGAATGAACTTGTTTTACTTGGAGTATTAAACTATATATTGAAGTCCATGATATTGGAACAGTGCAGAAGAATCCATAAAGAGTTTATGGAATGAGATTCTTATTGTATGCAAATGTT
>CANYBF010276491.1:0-12291 GCA_948192965.1 Dalechampia spathulata
CAAAACATACCCTAAGCAACCTAAACAAACCCTGAACTGCACCTGAATGAACCGGGAATGCCCGCAAAGGCAAAGCAATGAAGAAATAGTCCGGCTCATCCCAATCAATCCGAGAGGCTCAAATTTAGGGTGCGACAAATACATTATGAATCTTCTCTAAATTTGGAGGTAGTGCTAATCTATAAGCCAATGGTCCTACTCTTTCTAGTATTTCATACGGTCCAATGAATCGAGGACTCAATTTACCTTTCTGCCCAAATCTCACAATTCGCTTCCATGGAGACACTTTTAAGAATACTTTATCCCCAACCTGATATTCTATATCTCTCTTTTTTTAATCAACATATGATTTTTGCTTATTAGAAGCAGCTTTCAATCAACTTTTAATCAATTTCACATGTTCTTCTGCTTGTTGTACTAATTCAGGTCCTATTAATATTCATTCACCAACTTCATCCCAATGTAGAGGAGTTTGACACTTTTTACCATATAAAGCTTCATATAGAGCCATCTGTATTCTAGACTGGTAGCTATTGTTATAAGTAAATTCAATCAATGGCAAATATTCATCCCAACTACCTTCCCACTCTGTCAAATCTGGCTTTACTTGTAACTGCAATTCAGATAACACAAAATCTGGTTGCACTATCAGTAATGCATTCAATTGTAGAATTTCATGTACTAGCATCACTGGTGACTGTTGCAAACTTGCAAATGACTTCCTACTTAAAGCATCTGCTACTTGATTGGCTTCTCCTGGGTGATAATCAATAACATAGTCATAATCTTTGATCAGTTCAATCCATCGTCTCTATCTCAAATTAAGTTCCTTCTGTGTTTCCAGGTATTTTAGACTCTTGTGATCTATGTAAATGTAACATTTCTCACCATACAAATAATGCCGCCAGATCTTCAAAGCAAACACAATTGTAGCCAACTCTAAATAATAGGTAGGGTAATTCTTTTCATGCGACTTTAATTGTCTCGAAGCATAAGCAATTACCTTCCGTTCTTGCATCAGTACACAACTAACCCATTCAATGAAGCATCATTGTAGACCACATAATTTATCCCTGGTGTAAGTAAGGTTAATACTAGAGCCTGTGTTAAACATTCTTTCAACCGATCAAAACTCTTTTGACACTTATCTATCTATTCAAAATGAACATCTTTCCGTAATAATGTAGTCAGTGGTGTAGCTATTATTGATAATCCTTTAATAAATCTTCTGTAATAACCAGCTAAACCCAAGAAACTACAGACTTCAGTAACATTTCTTGAAGTTTCCCAATTAACCACCACTTCAATTTTACTGGGATCCACTCTGATACCTTCTGCTGAAATCACATGCCCAAGAAAAGTCACATGTTCTAACCAAAAATCACATTTTGATAATTTACCATATAATCGTTTTTCTTGCATCGTCTCTAAAACAATTCTCAGATGTTTTGAAATGGTAAGAAGAAACAATTTAATTAGCATTAAACTGTATTAAAATGGTTCAAGAAATCCTTGTGTAGGTGTCTAATTTCTCTTCATTATTGGAATAGGTGTGTCCCCATTCTTGGAGTAACATGCATCTGAGGCCGGAGTACGTGACGAGTTCGATGCGTAAGGATGAGCAACATATGTTGTTGGAGGGTCCTGAGAGTAGGCTCTTCTATTTAGGTGAGCGCATTGTAGACTGGCATCTGGGACCAGAGAGTCGGGTGGAACCTGCTGCACCCCCACGTGTAATGTTCTGGGTAGCTTGTACTGACAGACCCAGAAGTGCTTGCTGAATTGACTAGCATTCCTGGGTGGGAGTGTCTATTAGACTCACCAGTAGATTACCCCTTATTTGTTTAATTGAGGTTGTTGAGGCCTGTAGAGATCTCTATATGTAGAAGCTAACATGATCAATTTAGTAGGACCGGAGGGAGGTACACTTCCCATGGCTGTCGAGGCGGACATCATGGTTCATCAGGGGTTACCAGTTCTTGAGATAGCAGTGCTTCAAAGAGATCTCATGATTCTGGAGCAGATGCATTCCTATCGATGACGATGTTAGCCACTCTGGAGGTGCCCCCAGGATATGGATGTCTGGCAGACTTTGTAGAAGGTCAGCTAATGTGGCCACAAAACCCCCTAATCTTTACTTATGATGCAACTGTGCATCCTTATAAGACTTCCTTCCCAGTGCCGGCATGGAGTGAGATTGAGTTTGATCCTTCAAACATGACCCATGTGAGTATGCGTGTTTTGATGTGCCTTTGATTTCAGTGGTCTGACATATGTTTTGATCTTGTAGGTGCCTCAAGATGCTATGGTAGACACTTCAAGATTACTGATGGGACTGCACCGTTATCATACGTCTGAGATGTTGGATGTTCAGGTGAGTACCTGTTATGAAATGCAAATGCATGAGTATGCATGGATGCATGACTTATATGCCTATATGCTTGTGTTTTTAGTCCAGCAGGCAAGTGGAGCGAGAAGAGTGTGATCGTTTTGCTCGGATGACAGAGGAAAGGGACCGATAGATTGCACGGCTGATGATGCATCTGGAGCGCTACAACATTGAGGTCCCAGACAGTCCTAGTCCTAAAGATGACCACTCTGGTGAGGATGATGCATAGAGACGATACGATGTCAAACTCTCATATGCATGATGTCAGAACTCTATAGCTCTTTACTATAGTAGAATAATGTGTTACAAACTGACAATTGCATGCCTAGTATGCCAGGGTTGTTGCGTACCAGCTGTAAAAATAAACAAAGGCTTGTACTGTGTGTGCGTGTTTTTTTCTTTTGAATAATGGAATCCAATGCTATTTGCTACTTATAAATACACCATGCTTTTACGTTTATTAGAAAAACATAACTCATATGCTTTTCTTTGTAGAAATTAAATATACAATGACTCAGCAATCATTGTCTACCTTCTGCGCTCTTTCCCGCCATTAGGGAAATAATGAGTGAAGTCGGTTAAGCGAGATTAGAATTCAATACTTAAGAACCTTCCAGCAAGTCTCAATCAATAATGCTTTCCTGCATGCTACCACGCAGTTTTGGGATCTGGAGGTTCATGTATTCCGATTCGGGCATGTTAAGCTATGTCCGATGTATGAGGAGTTTGCTACTATTCTTGGAGTTACTTGCAAGATTTCAGGGATGTTGATGATGCGTACATCAACTGGAGAGGCAGAATTGTATCTGATGAGGGCCTTTAACATCGACCTGACCACTGCAAGGTCTCTCTTAGTTACAAAAGATTATGTGGATGTCGTTGCTCTCTTCCAGCTATGTGGACAAAAATTGATAGATACCCCTTCGTGGCTGAGGATAGCTGGGTTTGGATTACTGGTGCAATTCTTGTTCGTTGATCCATCCGGCCATGGAGACTTGCTGATCGGGCCTATCATAGATCAAATGATGTAGGTTCAGAACCCTTTTCCTATGATCGTAGCAAAGATGATCATTGGTCTGGATAAAGTGAAGCAAGGATAGTCTTAGCGCTTTAGTGGGAGTCTACTTCTTCTACAGGTAAGGATCCTAAGCCACCTTTACAGGTTTTCAACTTAGAAAAGTTACATTTTTGCCCTAACTTTTGCATGAGTCACCTTTTGTAAGGTTTTCGGCTCATTGGGCTGTTGATTTTGCTTTAGACCCTTATTTTTGCCTGAACTGCCCCCTTGGGTTTTCAACTTAGTGAGTCACTCTAACTTTTACCTAAGAAGCCTTGTGCAAGGTTTTCAACTCAGCGAGCTTTTATTTTATTTTATATTTGTTACACATATGGCTTCAAGAGAAGCTTGAGATTTTGGTGCCGCTGGCTGGGGACCCGTAGAGATACCTTCCTCATAGCCATATGTGAAGGGGCTATGCCTTCAGCGAGGCAAGGACAATGTCATTCCAAGGCTAGATTAAATGGATGGGGACTCGGCCTGAGAGCAAGATCAGGTGGAGCTGTCCCTGGTGGCGCATACAGCATGTGACTGTAATGACCTACATAGATTGTATCACACTGCCAGGATTCAAGCATTGTACATACTATAGTCTTGCTAGGATCTATCGTCAGTATGGCCATCATCAAACCATACCTCACCTGATAGAGTTTAAAGGAGGAAGGTTGGTACCTCGCTTTATAGAGCATGTGGAGAGGACCTGGCCTCATCGCCGAACAATGCTGGTGGAGATTCCTGGAGCCGAATCTGCCACTAATATGAGTACAAGCTGTGGGTGCTACGCCAAGCTTGAATCCTGTACTACAAGACATTGTTAAGCAACAATATGTAATAAAGGATGATAATGCTTTGTGTTTGCAACTTGTATTACTTATGGCTAAGTTAATGAACATGCGATCCATTTGCAGTAATGAAATTAAAACATTTACATGAATAAGTTAATGAACATGCGCATCAGACTCAACCTCTGTTATTGACCAGCCTCGTTTGAGATTTTCTGATCAACTATTTTAATGCTCTCCTCTTTCCTTTAAGAGATTTAATTTTTGCATAAGTTGTCCAAGTGGATTTTATTTTTATTTTGCTTTTTCTTTTACCTTATGCTCTAGACAAAATACTTCTTCAGCCGATCAAGGTTGACAGGTTCTAAGAATTCATTACCTTCCAAATCTGAGATGTGAACAACGCCTTTGGAGAGGATCTTCTTAACTAGGAATGGGGCTTCCTAGTTATGTCTGAATTTCCAATGAGGGTCACGGATAGCCAGTCTGACTTGCTTCAAGACTAGATTGCCTTCCTGTATGGCTACAGGTTTAACCTTCTTATTGAATGCATTTGCCATGCGCTTCTCGTAAAGCTGTAGGTGATAGAGAGCCTGCAATCGCTTCTCATCAATAGTGACCAGTTGTTCATACCTGGCCCTTTTCCACTCAACTTCTGGCAACTGAGCTTCTAGAATGACACGAAGTGATTTTAGGTCCACTTCGATTGGTAATACAGCTTCTGTCTCGTAAACCAGAGAGTAGGGGGTAGCACCCATAGGACTCCTTACAGTGGTTCTATAACCCCATAATGCGAATGGCAACTACTTATGCCAATCCCTGTAAGTTTGTACCATCTTAGCTAAGATGCACTTGATCATCTTGTTAGCCGCTTTGACTGCCCCATTAGCTTGAGGGTGGTAAGGAGAGGATTGATGGTGCTTAATCTCATATTTCACCAATAAGTCTACAACTTAAGCCTGGAACTGTACTCCATTGTCTAACCCTAAATGATGCGGCACCCCATATCGGCATATGAGATTCTTCTCTATAAACTTGGCAACCTTTCTTGCCCCCAATTTGCTGTAGGATTCTGCTTCCACCCATTTAAAGAAGTAATCAATGGCTACCAGTATATACCAATGTCCATTAGAAGCATTAGGATGAATCTCGCCCATGATGTCAATTCCCCAAGCTGAGAATGGCCAGGGCGTTGTCAAATTCTGCAATTTGACTAGTGGTAGGTGACTCAAATCTCCATGAATCTGGCATTCATGGCATCTCCGTACAAACTGTATGCAGTCAGTCTCCATGGTGAGCTAGAAATATCCTTGGCGTAGGATCTTCCTGTAGAGGGCGAATCCGTTCATGTGGGGACCATATACACCAGCGTGTACCATTTCCATGACTGATTCAATATCCTTCCCTGATATGCATCGAAGTTGTAGACCATTTGCCATTCTTCTATAGAGAACACCCTGATGCCAGGTGAAATTGGCTGCTAGCCTGCGTAGAGCTAGCTTATCAGTTCTGTTGGCTTCCTCTGGATAAGTACCAGTCTTCAAAAAGTTCATGATATCAGTGTACCATGGGGTCTCATCTTGCTGGTCTAGCGCCATAACCCGTTCTCCAAAATAGCAAGGAATCCTTGACTGCTTGATGAATACAGGTTGAATTTGACTCTGCGGTTGCTCATAGACTAAAGCCAGTGTGGCCAAAGCATCGACCATCTAATTTTCCTTACACGCCTATGAATAAATTGGCAAGAGCTAAAATTGCAAACCATGAGCTTCATGTATTCAGCATAAGGCTTGAGCCTTTCCTCTTTGACTTCCCACTCAGCTGTGGATTGGTGAATGACTAGCATTGAATCACCAAATATCTATACATCCTGGGCATCAATCATCAGCAATGCTTCTAGTCTGAAGAGACATGCTTCATACTCAGCCATATTATTGGTGATTGAGAAGCTCAACCACTTTGAAAGCATTATTAGCTCACCTTTGGGAGTGATTAGAACAACTCCTATGCCTGCACCCCTTCTGTTGACTGTGCCATCAAAGTACAACTACCATTTTTGGACATCAACTGCCCCCAAGTGCTCATCTAAGAAGTCCAGTTTGAAGGTCTCAGAGTCATCCATAATCCTGGATGCTAAGAATTCAGCAATTGCTCTACCTTTGATCACCTTGGTAGTGACGTACTGCACATTAAACTCTGACAACAGGATCAGCCACCTGGAGAGTTTTCCTACTAGCGAAGGAGCAGTATATAAGTACTTCATAGGATCAACCTTGGAGATTACCTGTATTTGGTATGACTGGAAGTAATGCCTGAGTTTCTTGGTAACCCAGACCATAGCCATGCATAGCTTCTCAACAGTGCTGTACTTGCACTCTATTGGTAAAAACTTCTTACTCAGGTAGTAGACAGCATGCTCAACTCCTGCATCATTCTCTTGAGCCATCATAGCACCAACTGACTCCTCTTCTAAGGCTAGATAGAGAAGTAATGGCTTTCCCGACTGAGGTGGTTGCAGGATCGGTGGGTTGGAGAGGTAATGCTTCACCCTCTCAAAAGCAAACTGGCAATTCTCATCCCAAACCATAGGTTGGTTCTTCCTCAAAAGCTTGAAGATGGGCTCACACATGGTAGTGAGCTTGGTGATGAATCTGCTGATGTATTGGAGCTGTCCCAGGAATCCCCTAACTTTTGTCTCAGTTCTGGGAATAGGCATATCAATGATCAACTTTTCTTTATCAGGATCCACTTTGATACCCCTCTGGCTAATAATGTGACCTAACAACTTGCCAGATGTTACCCTAAATGTGCACTTCTTTGGGTTCAGTTTAAGTCCATATTTCTCAACGCGTGTGAGAAATCTGTCAAGAGCAGCTGTATGTTCTCCTCTGGTAGGAGACTTCACCATCATGTCATCCACATAGACTTCAACCTCCTTTTGGATCAAATCATGCAACAGCATTGTCACAGATCGCTGGTAGGTAGCGCCTGCATTCTTCAAGCCAAAGGGCATGACCTTGTAGCAGTAGGTCCCCCATTCTGTGATGAAAGCTTCTTCACCTTATCTGTAACTGCCATTAGGATCTAGTTGTGCCCCGAGAATCCATCAGTGAAGGAATACATAGCATTAGCGGTTGAGGCAAAGGAAAGTCATCCTTTGGACATGCTTTGTTCAGATCCCTGTAGTCTACATAGACTCTGACCCTACCGTCTTTCTTAGGAACTGGCACCACATTGGCCAACCATTCTAGGTAATCAACCACCTTAAGGAATTTGGCATCCAACTACTTCTGGATATCTTCCTTGACCTTCTGTTCCCATTCTGGTTGGAGGCACCGTAGCTTCTGCTTAACTAGCTTGAACCCCAGCTTGGTAGGAATTTTGTGTTCCGTGATGGATCTGTCGACACCCGGTATGTCTTCATAGCCTAGAGCAAAGGCTTTTATATGCTTTTCCAATGCACTGATTATTTCTGTTCTCTCTTCAAAGGTCAAGTTTGATGCAATATGGAGTAGACATGGCTTGTCATCTGTATTAATGTTAACATTTTCGATGCAAGATACATTAATGTCAAAAATGATCATGTAATGCTCACGCTCATGCACAATGCCATCAGAATACACATCGTAAAACATAAGCAAAGTTGCTCTTTATTGCTTCATACTTTGATGGGATTACATCATCATTAAAAAGTACAGAAATAGGGACATCAATGTCCTCATACAAAAGCTCCTCAAAGGTGCTATCCACCAGTGTGGCTATGTCCTCGTAGACCTTTGGTAACAACAGGTCTTCAATGTCTAATTTCTATAGCTTGGACCCTAGTGCAGCGACTGTAGTACATTCTGGCTCCAAACGGCTAGTGGTGAGATCAGCAACATCACCAGAGATCTGGAAAGCTTCATCAGGGCTGATGGCAAAAGAAGCAGCAGTCTTTCCAGCTAGTGTCAGGGATGACAGATCATAAACATTTCCAAAGATGGTAAACTGTTGCTCAAAGAAATCATCTGAGTTAGGCAACTCAGGAGCATGATCATGTTATGTCTCTCCTTGGATGAAGAGAACCATTTTGCACTCCTCTGGCTTGTCTGAGGTGTAGGGATCGAACCCAATATAGTACCTCTCTTCCTATATGGTTGTAGGAATATCAAATTCTACCAAACCTTGTTGGTACCGGCCTAAGCCCCTACTAAGCACAAAGTCCATCAGTTGCATCATCCTCTCCACAGCGAGACTCGGTTGGTACGAGTAGGATTCAGGCTCTCTGATAGCAACAATCTGGAAACCAGTCATAAGAGGTATATCTTCTCTGATGTAGGCTAAGGCTACCTCATCATCAGTAGCGATAGTAACCACACCCTCGTTGTGTGGGAACTTAATCTTCTAGTGCAGGGTGGATGGCACACCTCCCAGGGGATGGAACCATGGTCAGCCCAAGAGTAGCATAAATGACATAGGAATGTCTAGGATTATGAATTCTACCACTGATTTGATCGACCCGACAGTGATAGTGGTATTAAAGGTGCCAGTAACCTCCCATTTGGACTCATTATATGCTCTGATGATGGTCTTGCAGAGCTTCAAGTCTGAAAGCTGAACCCCTAGCTTAGGCAACACCTTAAGCGGGTAGACATTGATGCCAGAACTGTCATCCACCATGACATAGGGAGTGGAGAAGTTCATGATGTTCACCCTGATGAAGAGTGCTCTGTTGTGGTGGATTCCCTCGACCGATAGATCCGCATCAGAGAAAGTGATCATGCTGGAAGGTAGTTCTTGGTTTACCAGCTGGCTCTTCATGCTGAAGGTGGAGGTAGAGGGAGAAATTCTCATGCTTGAGAGTGCCTCGATGATAGCCCATCGATGTTGTTGGGAGGACAGCACCAAGTCCCATATGCTAATGTTAGCCTACGTCTTCTTCAGCTGTTTGACAATAACATTAGCAGGCTAAGCAACTTGATTAGCTGGCTATGGAGCTGGAACACTGCTTGGACCAGCCTCATCCCTAGTGGGCCTAGCCTCAGTCGACTTCTTAAGAGCTTTAGGTTTCTTCCCGAGGTCAGGAGGAGTGAATACCTTGCCACTAGGGGTCATGTTACAAACCCAAGAGGACATTTTGTTAGCACCTAACCCCTTTTGCTGCTTGGATGGTTTTGGTGCTGGCTTGGCTACCTGGGGAGTCTTGATCAACTTACCCTTATCAGAAGTCTGTGCGTCTGATGCTTCAGGTTTAGAGGATTTCTAATTAGCTGCGGACTCATCCTCTGAGCTCTTGTACCATATATCAATGGCACCAATGTTAAATCCACCTCTGGGGTGGAATATGATAGCAGGCGACTGAGCAATCTTCCCACTGCCGAGGGGAGAGAAGGAATTTAAAACCAGGGATTCTGGCAACCCTGATTGGAGCATGTAAATGCAGTTGGCTTTGTGGTAGTTTAGCAATGAGTTTGTTTTGGTAGATGGTTTGGATTTCTTAGGGTCCTCAATCTCACCAGAGTCGATGAGGTTTTGAATGACAAGTCTGAGGGAGCGACAGTCATCAGTGTTATGGCCATGGTGCTAGTGATAGTGGCAGTATGTTTTGGTATCTACTGTGGCTGGAGGTGGTCTTTTGAAGTTTGGTTCCAGGGGCTTGATGAGTTTGGCTTTAAGGAGACTGCCAAAAACCTTCGAAAGTGGCATTCCAAGATTTGAGAATTTCTGGGATGGCATAGTGTTTTGGAGTATGGGGTTTGGTGTTTGCATGGCATGGATGTGTTGTGGTTTTGGTATTTGTAAGGCATTGGTGTATTAAGGTTTTGGTTGTGTTTGTGTATAGGTGGCGGTTTTGGGTTTTGGGAAGGAGAGCTCCTTTTTCTTACCCTCAGTTTGCTCAATGCGTTGTCCCACTGAGTAAATGTCCTCAAAGGTGTGGAACGTCTGATATTTCAGCCTATCTTGGTAGAGTGGCAGCGACCCCATGATAAGCTTGTTGATCATATCCGATTCAAATGGCTTCTGTTGGACTAATGCGGCTTTGTCCATCTAGCGACTAAAGTAATCCATGAAAGATTCATTGGCCTTTTGTTTAACCATTTCCAAATCCATCAAGGTTACATCAAATCGGGCCTTAAACCCATACTGTTTGCAAAATGCAGTACAAAGAGGCTTCTACTCTACCGTGGTTGCCTTGTTCAGACTGTGATACCAGGCTAGCACTGATCCCTCTAGTGAAATGAAGAAGAGCCAAACTCAGTGGTGCTCATCAGCATAGTGTAGGTCTTCAGATGGTTATTCGAGTCCCCAACTCTATTGTACTTGGGAACATCAGGGAGCTTGAATTTAGCAGGCAGCCCCTTAATTGCGGGAACAAAGAACTCATCAATGTCCAAGTCAGTCCCCATGCCCTTGGTCTTTATGATAAACTGCAGTTGTTCTATCTTTTATTCCAGGATAGTAGTCTCAAACTTCCGAACATCATGCATATGCAGCGAGACGTCATCATCAGTCCCAATGTCATACAGGTTGACACTTTTCCCCTTTTCCTTGATCGGAGCTGGTGGGGTGATAAATTCAACAGGACTGAGAGCCTCTTGGATCTGCTATTGCAGAAGGGACTTGAAGTCATCATTCAGAAGCTTGGCTACAGACTGGTCGATGAGCTTCTGAACTGCAGCAAGTGTGGCCTCATCCAGTGTTGAGGTAGCAGGACCATATGAGGACGTGACATTCTTGGCATTCTGAGAGTCTGACATGATTCTGTACATGACAGAAAGAGTTAGCATGGATGCATGAGTATGCACATATTGTTGCTTATGATGCATGTGATGCGACACGTAGAATGTATGCGTGACCTATGCTAGGAAATATGCGATGTCATGGCTATAACAAAGCGAGTTAGTATACATATGCGTGGGTGCACATGATGCGACACGTAGGATGTATGCGTGACCTATGCTAGAAAACATCCAGCGTTATGGCTATAAAAGAAATTTATTAGAGAATTGCATGAGTATGCATGTTTGGACAGAAAACATGAAAAGGTTAGTGAACACGTAGCATGCAGCATCACTCCCTTCCAACCTTATACCTCCACGAGAATTGGTGAATTCAAGTTCTCCTGCCCTAAGTGGGATACTAACCCGGAGTTACACTGGGAACTCGAGGTGCTATTCTCTTAAATAGGCAAGCGAATGGTTTGATCATTGCCTAATCATATAAGGGATTACGGTGAAAACCTGATAGCATTTCAACCTAATCATATTGCAATGAGGTTGTGTAACCATATGGAATCATTGAAGGATTCCAACTCTTAGCAGAGTAATATGGGCATGATTATATTGTTATGATAAGAGTACACCCATAGAATAAGTGTGAGGTTATGCAACCATACAGAATCATGAAAGGATTCTGACTCTTAGCAGAGCAATACGGGCATGATCATATTGTTATGATAAGAGTACGCCCGTAGAATAAGCGTGAGGTTGTGCAACCATACGGAACTTAGCTGAGTAATATTGGCATGATCATATTGTAATGATAAGAGTATACATGTGGAATAGGCATGAGGTTGTGCAACCATACAGAATCATGAAAGGATTCCGACTCTTAGCAGAGCAATATGGGCATGATCATATTGTAATGATAAGAGTATGCCCGTAGAATAGGCATGAGGTTGTGCAATCATATGAAATCATGAAAGGATTCCGACTCTTAGTAGAGCAATATGAGCATGATCATATTGTAATGATAAGAGTATGCCCATGCAATAGGCATGACGTTGTGCAACCATACAGAATCATGAAAGGATTCTGACTCTTAGCAAAGCAATATGTGCATGATCATATTGTAATGATAAGAGTATGCCCGTGTAATAGGCATGAGGTTGTGCAACCATACAGAATTATGAAAGGATTCTGACTCTTAGCAGAGCAATACGGGCATGATCATATTGTTATGATAAGAGTACGCCCGTAGGATGGGCGTGAGGTTGGGTAACCAAATGGAATCATGAAAGGATTTTGACTCTTAGCAGAGCAATATGTGGGAGGAAAATAGGTTGGGTCTATGCAAATCCACTC
>CANYBF010276835.1:0-10379 GCA_948192965.1 Dalechampia spathulata
TAGGAACCCAAGAGGTCACACACTTACAAATGAGGAATCAAGCTTAAAAGGGCATTTTTGTACTTTTAGGAAAAGTCAAAAATCACTTATGGAAATTAATCTAATACTTTATGGACTTAACATTTAATGTTTAGAAGTCCATTAGGTTTAAGTTAGGCTATTGGGTTGGGCTATAATATGGCAAGTGACAGTCATAGGCCATATTAGTCACAGACGGGCCCAAGCCTGACTTAAGCTGAAAGGGTTTCAGCTTAACCTAATTTTGGAATATAAATATGTTATTATAACCAAAATTAGGTCAAGCCACACATCTGATCTTCTTTTGGCCGAAACACACCCTTCTGCAGAAGAAGAATTCGGCCTTCACAAGAGCAATTGTGAGGAAGACAAAAATTCCATAAGTTTTTCTTCTTTTTCCTTGCTAGTTCACAGGAAAGGAGATAGAAGCAATTGGTTGCTTGCTTGGACATCCTTGTTTCATGTGGATACTATTGGAGGCTGCCTAGTTTGGTGGTTTTTGGTTTGCTACAACCATAAACGCTTTAGAGATCAAGAACGAAGGACATCTGCATTGAATGTAAGAGTTACTATCAAACTGTAGCTTCTAATCTCTAAACTGTTTTCTCTGTGTTTTGATGCAAAGATATTCTTTTGGTTTGTTCTTTTAAAATGAAAAATTTTAAATTTCTTCCGCTGCTTAATCACTATACAAACCAACAAAATCTTCCTTAAAGCCCAAAGATCATGGTGGAGATTGCTAGAGAAAATCTATAGCAATTACTAAAAATCTAAAGAAGAAGTTAAAGAAAATGATATGTTAAAACAAAAGAACAAAATAAATGATATGGAGATTAATGAATATGTATATGGATGAGTCCCCCTTCAAAACCTCTAAAAAATAAAAGAATAAAATTTTATTTTCATATATTTAATCATAGCCCTTTATTAATTTAGCATAAAAAACAAGTAAAATCACAACTCTATGAGTCAACACCAGTCATATTGAAGCCAATAGGAGTCTATCAAACCCAACATGAATCATGTTGATTTATTTCATAAAAGATGTAACAAATTCAAGCCAAACATGACTCACGTTGACTATAAAACAACTCATGCTATATAGAAATCTTAAAAAATAAGCAAGATTAAGTCTTCTAGGCCTATAAAAGCATAGATCAATACATTTAAACATAAAATAAGACTATAATTAAGGATTATTATACATGAAATGCAATGACATGATCATATTAATGTAAATTGTTATAATTAATGAAATAAAACATGAAAAATGCAAAGAAAATATTGAAATACTAAATGCAAAAGTTTATGAAAATACATGAAATATATGAGAAATGAGATTAAAAAGTAGTAAATATATGTTAATAATTATAGGAATGAGTGCATTAAAAGTATACATTTTTGCTCATATCATAAAGACAATGCCTTGATAAATTATTCCTGGTAAGCAAAATGGTTATTCACTGCCCAACTTAAAACCAAATGTCTAGTTTTTCAATAAATAATAAGAGGTCAACTGAGAGGATGATACAAGTTCTTTACCTTTTGTAGAAGAAGGAAGAAGAAGATCAAGAAAGATATAAAATGAGTGTGAGAGAGAGAGAGAGAGAGAGAGATTTTGACTTATAACAAAACTTGTTCATTAACCATCTATATCATTATGACAGCTCAACAATCTAATTCAGTATAATACCAACACATAATTAGTTACAAGTATGACATGGTACAGAACTATTATAACTATAAGAGTATCATTCTAAGATCAATATGATTAATTATTTTGTACAATTAAAGTTAAGGTGCAAACTATTAAGAATTTGAATTTATTGAAAATTTAAGTTAGTTTAAATTGAGTATTATGTTAGATGTAGATTATCATTTATTTAAATTAAATAGTTAATTGAGATTAGTGATTGGAATTCTTATTTGTTATAAACAATAAATGTTCTACTCTTGTTGGATTATGATTCTTATTCTTATTCTTATTCTTATTAGATAAATTTAAAATATCTATAAATATAACAGGTAGACGATAATTATATGTAGAAGCAAAACAAACACACAAAACTATAGTATTAGCAAGTTTGAGTATTAGAACTTTGACAATTTCTTTCATACCTATTGATTTTTAAACAAATCTAAGAAATAGAGAATGTTTTCTTTTGGTTTATATGAGATGAATGATGCACATAATTGGTGACTTTTGGTTTGACCAACTTAAACAATTACAAAAGCTTATTGTATTATTCTTTTCATATAATAACGATTGATATCCTCATATATGATTAATACCCACATAAATCTTGTTATTTTATTTTGATTTTCTTGTTTTTTTCGAACAACTTATGCAAGATAATATCCTTATGAACAATGAAAGGTTTACTTATATATGTATATACACACACACATCTTATTAAATCCTATAAAATTATGTTATTCCATAAATATAATATAAAAAGTTCATTAATAATAAATGAATTCAATTTTAATCTATGTATTAATTTTTATATATTTTGGTTACATTGGTAAATATAAAGTAAATAAATGTTACTTTGATTTAAAAAATCAAATATAATTTTTGTCAAATATATTATAATTATTAATATTAAATTAGATTAACATAGCTAAAAAGAATATAATTTATTTTATCCAGATTAAAATATATTATTATTTATCTATTTTATTGAGAAATTAGATTTCAATGAATATTTTTCTATAATAATAAATATATTTATAATACAAGTGTTGCTAAATAAGAGAAAACCTTAAATATTAAAATTACAGCCAAGTTTGTTTTTCCTTATAATCTTAATCGGATTT
This sequence comes from Dalechampia spathulata, assembly GCA_948192965.1. Lineage (NCBI taxonomy): Eukaryota > Viridiplantae > Streptophyta > Magnoliopsida > Malpighiales > Euphorbiaceae > Dalechampia > Dalechampia spathulata. Next base: position 2,839 of record CANYBF010276835.1, read on the forward strand.
ATTAGATGCATAATATAAAAATTAGAAAAAATTATAATATAGAATTATAAATAGTATAATAATATATTTCTATAAAATATTTAATGGAAATAAATACCATTAATGAATTCATAATACTACTGCATGATGAATGATGAATGATGAATGAATTCGGATTATACAAAAATAAAAATATTATTATTAAATATTAATTCATATAAATAAATTCAACTATGGTGGTCGTGTTATTAGTATTACTATATGTTTCCCAGTGTACTACACTTCACTACTTCCCTATATAAACTGTACTACCAAAGGCCATAAACAACAGCCTGTCTTTCTATATCAGAATCCATTACACTGCAGAATAGATCCAGCAGTTATATAATCCCAATTGCAGCCAAACAAAAAAGCCACAAGTAAAATCTCAGAGAGGACGACTTGATGGATCACGACATGCCAGGCATGAGGAATCCTATGAACCAGACCAACTCGACAGACTCGGGAGGAATGATGCCGATGCGCCATCATAAGATGATGATGCACATGACGTTTTTCTGGGGAAAGAATGCTGAGATTTTATTTTCAGGTTGGCCTGGAACTAGAACTGGGATGTACGTATCATCATTGTTGTTGGTGTTTCTACTTAGTGTAGCTGTTGAATGGTTATCTCATTGTCGGTTGATCGATCCAGGAAGTCGGAATCAGGTGGGTGCCGGTTTAATCCAGACTCTGCTACACACTCTTAGGGTTGGGTTAGGGTTTATGGTTATGCTGGCAGTCATGTCATTCAATGGTGGTGTCTTCATGGCGGCTGTTGCTGGTCATTCTGTTGGATTCTTGCTCTTCGGCTCTAGGGTTTTCAAGAAACCTCATCCTCCTCCTCCTTCGCCGGCTAAAACATCTGATCTTCCTCTAATGGCTTGTTGAGCAATTCGATCACGGAGATATCATCCGAAAAGATGATGTTTTGGTTAGAATTATGTAATTTAATCAGGAAAAAAAATCCGTTGTAATTTAATAAAATCTAATATTCTGTCTTCTATGAATGGGTTCATGAATAATTTAATTATATATTTTTATAAAAATAATGAATTTTTACAAAGCCTTTTTAAAAATAATTAATTTTTATTTCAAATTTATTTATGTTTAAAAAATTTCCATCATTTTCAACATATTTTTGAAAAATCTCTTTTATTTTTATAACCAATTTAAATTTTAAGGAATTTTGTTATTTCATAATTAATATATATATACATATAATATAATTATTACATTTCATTAATATAATATGATTAATCAAATATTAAAAAGCGAGTATCAATTATATATATATTAATAATAGATTTCATGCAATTGAATTAAATTTAATATAAAATATATTTTAATAATTTATAATAAATATGGATATAAAATGTTCTGATATATTTATTAATATATTATCTAATTCGATTATTATTATTATTATTATTAAATCATATATTATGTTAAAAGAAATTGAATTACAAGTACAAAGGGGGTCAAATGAGTAATAGTGATGTTGTAATTCATGTATTAAAATTGTAATACCTCTTCACAAGCTAAGTTTCAGTAAATTTTTTTTATTTAACCCAACTCAAAGAATTCATTTATTTATAATCTTTCAATGTTTAACCTAAATTGGTTTGATTTATTCTTCATCAATTTAATTTAATTAATTATATAAAAATAATTTTAATAACTCAATTTGATTAAATTTTTTTCATCAAATATGATTCAAGGTGTAAATAATTCAAATTAAATTGAATTTCACTTTATTTAAATTCAACTAATTTATATTCAAGTAAATTTGAACTGGATTTTTCAAATTTTTAATATATAACAAGTTTAATCAAATTTTTCATGAATTTATCTTACCATAAAGTATTCCCCTGAGAGGGTGGAGGTAGTAAATGAGGTTGGGGAGTGATATTGAAGTTTCCAAGGTAAATAAATATCCATGAAAATGAGTCATCAATTGCCACTTGTCAATTCTCATCACAATTTCCTCAACATGCACAATGCAATTCCCCTAGAAACCCTCAACCAACTCCTCCATCCACTTATATCTCCAATGCTATATATATATATATACACATATACATATATATACATACATCACCCACACATTTAATGGAGTTAATTATAATTTTCCCAAATGTTTATTTATTTTAGATCATCAAATCAAATTTCATAATATCTTATATTCAAGAATCACTAAATTCTAAAAATAATAATTTTTTATACTATAATACTCAAATCATTATACTAAATGTATATATATAAAGAAGATGTAAAAACAAAATTATTTAACATATCACATAGAATTCATATCATCTTATGCAATAAAAATTAATAATTAATTATAAATTATAAATTATAAATTAGGATGAATTAATTTTCTAACCAAACTTTCATCTTATCTTTTCAAAATATTTTATTTTTAAAATTAAAACTCAACAACCAAACAACTAAAATAAGAGTGAATTATTTCTCTCATTAAACATTTATCTTATCTCCTTAAAATCTTTTATTTAAAAATTAAATATAGAAAATTTTTTTAAATAATTTAAAATTAAAATCAATATTATATATATATATATATATATATATATATATATATATAATTTAGAAAGAGAATAAAATAAATGAAGCTATATGAAATCTAGATTATAATAAAAATATTACGTTAAAAAAATAAAATAAAATAAAATATCATATCATTTATCTTTATAAATTATTTTAAAATCAAATTTTCATTTTTTATTCATACATCAAACTTCCATATATTAGCATAATATAAGGTTGTGTGCAATACATGATCACTCTTTCATTTGTATTAATAATTATAATAAGATACTATTGTTTATAAAGTTTTCATAATATAGTTTTAGCAAAATCCTTAAAGATTATAATTATTAGTGTAATTTTTTATGATGTTTATAATTTTGTTTACTTTTATATGAAATGGTTTATTAATATATTTAATTCTTTTATCTATTTCTCATGATTATATTAATATTTTGATTATATTGCAATGCATAAAATCTATAAAATAAAAATAATATTGAATTAGAAATTAAGCAATAAATAAATTTTATTAATTTAAAGTAGGTTACAATTTTTAATATTAAATTCTTATAATAAAGAATTTTAATTCTTTGATTCAAACTTGGAAACAAGAACTGGATTCATGGATTCATGGACTTTTGTAGCTTGCTTGATCTTGAATTGCACTTGAATTTTGGAGAAAAACATGATTTAAGTGCTTTAAAAGCTTGATCTTGAATCAAACATCACCTTGGGGAAAAACATATTGATGAACACCTTGATGAAGGATTTGGAGAGTCTTAATCTTAAGGTCTTTTTATTGCTTTTAGCTTCTAACTTCTGAATGTATTTTGAATTGAGAGGAGCTCCCTTATTTATAGTAATATGGAGGAAAGAAGTCTAATAAGATTGAACCCGTACCTAGTGATTGAATTATACTTGACTTGACTTGTATAAAGATAATTATCACTTTATTTATTTATTATTTTAATAATATTTATATGATTATTAAAATAATTTAATTTTAGATAATAAATGAAATAATTTGATTAATTTAATATTTATTTAATGTATTAGATAAAAATAATATTTTAATCTAGTTATTTTATAGATTAAAAATATTTATTTCATTGTTTCATAAAATATATTTTATTTATTAGATTAAAATAATTATTCAATCTAATAATTTCATAGATCAAGATATATTTAATTGATCTTGAAATTTATTTAAAATTTTGATATCTACATATATATTTCAATCAATAAATACATTTATTTAGTCTAAAGATAAAATATATAAATATATTTATTTTTTATATATACTGTATTGTTTATTATTAAATATAATACAATTAAAAAATTTTAAATATAATACAATCAAAAAATTTTAAATATTAAGTTAAAAAATATATATAATACAATGAAAAATATCATTTTCTAACATATATGTAATTCTTCACACTAAGATATTTAAAATTAAAAACAATTAAAATTCAATTGAATAACATAAACATAATAAAATATTATAAATTTATAGTTTATATGATCTATGTGTATATATATGTTTATTATTTAATATGATACAATCAAAAGTTTTTAAATTAAGTTAAAAATATAAAATATAATGAAAAGCATTCTCTTCTATTATATATTTAATTCTTTAGACTAAAATATTTAAAATTAAGAAATAATTATAATTTTAGAAAAATAATAAAATAAAATGTTGTACAAAGTGTATGTATTCAAACTAGTTTCTATATATGTTATACTTGATTTTTTTTGTCTATTTAAAATTAATTAATATTTAATTATATATATTATATTTTAGTAACAACGAATTTGACCAATTATTTATTATATTTCTTTTAATATAAAGTAATAGCTTTTCAAATATTGATATTTATAATTATAATAAATTGCTAAATAATACACTTTATTTTTTAAATTATTATTAGTTTATATATATATATATATATATATATATATATATGTATTAATAAAAATTAATATTTGAATTGAAATAGAATTCATTTTTTATTAAATTGATAAATTTTATTATTTAAATAAAGATGAAATTTTTTTATTAATTGAAATAAAATTGATGGTAATGTATTTTTACTTGTTTTAACTGAAATAATGAGAAGCAAAAAAGCTCAATTAATAGGAACTAATCTAAGATGAGGAATGCCCATACAATCATGCAACATCCAAAGCTAACGACCATCAAGTAGCTCTAAAAAATGATGAACACCAAGAGAAACTCGTAACGTGTAAGAAGCTAGTCAGTCTACTACATGATTTGCCTCCTTATAAATATGGTTAAATTGCACATTCCAATTCTTTGAAATAAGATCTCTGATACCTTTGATCAAAGGAGAATGATCAGTACACTGAACCATCATTTTAATGACCAATTACCATACACAAAGACTATTAGTTTCAATAAAAAGTTAAAGTGATACCCAACTCACTAACAATCACCAGTCCTTGAAAAATGCCTTAGAGTTTGGCTCTTGTAATCATACACATTTTAATTGAAAAACTAATAATCCACCTTCCTTGGTCATCATGAATAACCTGCCACACCTACCCTAGACTTCACTACACTATCTATATTAGGTTTAAACTAACTTGAAGGAGGAGCACTCCAAGAAACCAACATTTCGACTTTGACATTATAAGGGTGAGATAAAAGACTATCCATAGCAATAACTCTCTTAATATCCTTATATCTTCCCTAAATATCAATAAGGAATAATGAAATATGCATTGCATGAAGTAAAAAACAACCTATATGCATTGTACAAAGACATATATATGTCACATATAGTAATTTGCCAGAAAGGAAAATCAAGCTTTTTAATAAAAACATCAACGTAAAGCCATTTGTATGATTGTTGTAGATTATTTAAGCCGTTATGAGGTTATGAATGCTATTGCTACATTCAAAATCCAAAAATCCAACAAATAAAACCCATCAAACAAGAGAAATATCAAGAGAAAAGAGAAGAAGAGGACTCACTAAAGCTTAATAAGGTCTTAATCCTTGATTTCTAAGTTTGATTAGGGTTTAAGAGTGATTAATTAATCTCTAATTTCCTAATTAAGAGATAATTAAGTATGATTAATTGTGGTTTTAATTTTGGTAAAGTTTTAGCTTAAAAATTTGTTTAGAACCCCCCCAAATGCTAATATCTAAAGGATATTTATAAGATCCAAGAGGTAAAAGATCCATCACATATTAGTAATGTGGGAAAAAGCCAAATTTTGAACTTCATCCATTGCATGAAGTTCTATATATGATGCATGAAGTTGAAAAAATTAAAACTTCATGCACACATGAAGTAGAAAAATCACATCATGCATCAGTATACACGAGTCAAAAATTAGATTATCACATGTCAAAATGATTCATAAGGCTATAAAATATATGTGTGCAATTTGGTTTTGATAACAGGAATCTATGTCAAACCTTATCAAGAAAGGAGCAAATTCAAAGCATGTGCACATGAAAAGACTAACTTCATTCACCGACTCATATAAAGCCAAAAACTAGATGCACCATATGACCAAATAATTTATGGCCCATCAAAATACATGTATGCAGCTTGGATTCAAGAATAACGACTTCCACTAAGCCATATCAAAGAAAATCTAAAAATGTATATGCACAGGTGCAAATTTAAGATCAACACTTTACCTCCTGATTAAGATCATTCTAAAATGACACAATTCACCTATAGATATAATGTGTGGGAAATATGGGTAAATTAATATAGAGATTAGAACATGTATAAAATGATCTCAAAGCATGATTGATGTTTTCCAACACTAGAATAGCTAAGCAAAAACGTCAACCAAATGCAATTAAACTAGCTACTTTGAAGGTGCTTGAATGAATTAAATCATCTTGGCTAGGAAACACATACTTGCATAGCTAACATGAAAGGAATACAACTAAGTAAACCTCTTCTTGTGCATCTATAAGGATGTGAAGTTCAATGAATGATTTAATCCATCATTTCACTATAACAAAAGATTTATTAATAAAACTTGAAGGGTTGTATGCAGAGGCGGAGCTAGGAATTGAATCAAGGGGGGGCTAAAAATTTAACTTAAATATATATAAAAATAAACTAAAATTTCATTAATAATTCAACATGCTAACATGTTTACAATAATTTTTAAAGAAATAAATATACTATTACTAATATGAACGAGGAGGAAGTTGAATTCTTCAATTTTGCATGTTTTGAAAATGTTTTAGAATTTTTTCTTCATCAATTCCTTTAAATATCTATCACTTGATATAACACACCATCATATCATTGAACCATTCATCACCTATCTTATTTTGCAAGTCTGTTTTAAAAATATTCATTGTTGAGAATTCTCTTTCAACTGTTGCTATTGCCACCGATAAAATTAATGCCAACTCGATAAGACGATAAACCAATGGAAAAATCAAATATTTATCTATTTGAACCATCTTCACAGCAAGACTTGCAAGATCTTGATAACTTGAGAAGTCATTATTGTTTCTCATATGATAAATATACGTTTCAAGTTGTTGTTTCAAAACTACATGATCAAATATAAAGAAATCCTCCAAATAAATCTCAGCAAGTTGAAGAAGCATGTCATGATCAAATTTAGCAAAGGAGTTTCTCAGATTAAGACAAGTAATGCATTGCAATAATTTTGTAGATGTTTCATTGAACCAGTTGTTCATCTCACCAATAATCAAATTAATCACAGCAATAAAGATCTCAACATGATAATGATGATAGTAAGTAACAGATTGCCCTTCATACCTTGAACGACCTCTAATCGGTATGTTGTCCTCTATAACTGGCACTGGAATAAACATTGTATCATAAAATTTCTTCACATCTTCTATAAATTCATTCCATCCATTTTCTCTCAATTCTTGAAAAAGATCTTTTACATTCATGATCAAACTCATTGCATTAATAATGTTTTGATCTTTTTGT
>CANYBF010277188.1:0-16099 GCA_948192965.1 Dalechampia spathulata
TATATATATATATATATATATATATATATATATATATTTTTTGCCCTTTAATATTACATCCTTCTTTTTATAATAAATTTTTATTTTTAATAATAAATATTCTTGATTACTTGTTTATTGAATTGTAACCTTTGCTATTCCTCTTATGTTTTGTTTCATTCCTCCTTTGTACCCATATATTATTTAGTGATTTTTTATCCCTTTAATATTTCATCTTTTCATTTTTTCAAGACCTTTCAATTTCTATTATAAATGTTATCAATTACTTCATATTAAATTATTTCGATATTAAGTACATTAATCCTTTATATCCTCTTTTGCTTTTTTATCCATTCATTTTTTATAATAAATATTCTCAATTAATTGTTTATTGAATTGTAACTTTTGTTATTCCTCTTTTATTTATGCTTCATTTATCCTTTGTACCTATATATTATTTAGTTATTTTTTTCTCTTTAATATTCTATCATTTCATTTTATCGAGACCTTTCAATTTCTATAACTAATGCTATCAATTACTTAGATATTAAATTGTAACATTTTATATTCCTCATATGTTTATGTTTTTCCAATATATATAACTGTATAATACAAATTTCATGCATAAAGCATTGTATTTCAATCCAATGAATAACTACTCAACATATATGACATATTATTCACTCTTAGATCTTAATACTAATAAAAAGAATTGGATTATTAGGGCGCAAATATGTTAGATGTGAAAAATAAATATAAAGAGAATTCAACTATTATGTATGTGTTATTTGCTATGAAAAATGTTTTTAGGTTCTATTTGTCTTTGTATTTATGTCTTTTATCACATTTATATATTCTTACATGGAACCTCTTCTATTTCATGGTAATGAGCATTAAATCTAAGAATAAAGTTGTAATTATGATAGTTATGACTAAATTTTAATGAGTATTAGTATTAATTATGAATTTTATATTATTCATTCCAAATGTAATGTTTAATGTTTTTTGTGCACACACTTATTAAAAAAATGAAGGAACTAAAATACTTATAATCATTAAATCTAAAAATAAAGTTATCATTATGGTAAGGGTGTATGAGTATATATATTCTAAGGGTGTATTATAGATATATATGACCATATATAACCTTTTATATTCTAAGAGTGCATGAGTTCTAAATATTGAAACTGATTTTTTATTTTGAGGTGCAAACCTTGTTATAAATTGACAAGTATGAAATCAAACATGTATTTTAGAAGAATAACTTCAAAAACTACTAGAAAGGCAAGGAAAATTTTTATGATTCGTGTAAGGTATAAGCAAAATATTAAGATGGCTAATAAAACAATTAAGTTTCTTTTATCACTTCTTGAAGATACACATCAAAATCATTGAATTCCATTGTTTACTTACAATGGTTTATTTCCTATAAATATTATATCATATTAATTTTGAAGTTTGTTATATCTTTTATATTAAATTTAATGAAGCATTACTGAATCACTCTATTGATGTGATAAAGTAAGTTTTAAATAAACATGTGGTAAAAATTATTTTAGATATGCTAGATTAAAATGAAAGATCCAATTGCTTCAAACCAAGAATCGAGAATGCATTATTGCATAATAACAAACAATCAACACATTTTTAGCCCTTTTGAATCAAAGAAACTTTAAATCATCAAACAAACATAACCATATAGGTTGTAAGATACAACTTGTTTATTTATATATTAGTTATGTATACAAGAAATACATATAACATTATTAACAATTTTATTTCATTTGTTTCAAAGATGGTGTAATCCAAGAGGGCAATGGTCATTCCTAAGATAATATGACATCCAACTAAAGAAAAGACTATTATAACAAAAATGGCTTAGAACAAAGTGGGAAAAAGACTTTGTTTTAGAGGTAAAATGACTATGCCTTATCTCAATTACATTTAATCATAAATTTTTAATCATGACATTGAATTATGATAAATCATTTAAAAAAAATTATTGCAATTTAAATTTTTCCAAAACCTCTATACTTATATTATTTTAAACTATTATTTATTGCATATTCTTACAGATATAATGACGATGACTTGAAATTTTAGACCACTAACTTGGAAAGGCTAATTTTATGGGGCTATACTATGGTATGAAGAACGAAGAGTCAAGTCTTTAAATGTGCTAATCCCAAATTTGCATTTTATTGCATGGAAGGTCAAGTTCAACTAACATTTATGAGAGAATTTTGCTAATATTGTAATAACTTTTGAACCAAATCTCTATAAAGAGAGTAGCCAATTTTCATAAAAATATAAAGCATACAACTCAATGTTTGCTTTTACATCTATAGGAGGAAAGGTAAATAATAAAATCAATAATGGTAAAGGGCCATATGTGTTTAGAATGACTGAACAAAACTATTATAAAATTGGCTCTTTATTACCTAAAAGATGAAAAGAACCATGGTTTGCACAATTGTACATTTATAACACAAAGAATGAAATAAAAAATAAGATGAGATATTTAGAAAGGAATGAGAATCAAAGAGACATTGATGATGAAATTGAATGAGATCTATCAATAACATTGGAGGATAATAACATTTTAGTTAAAGCTTTTAGGATGACATGATAGATACAAAAAGGTTAAAGTACAATTTTGCTTAAAGCTTATAAGCAGTAGAAACTAAGATGGTTGAAGGTACAATTTACTAACTTCTATAGAAGTGGCTAGTTTGGTACTTAGCAATCTTTCTGAAGAGAACTTTAACAGAGATGTCATTATAGAACATATAATAAATGGTCTACAATGCATAATTGATCTACATCCAAATTTTATGTTAATGATATATTCATTAATGCATCCATATGAAGAAGATGCATATAAAGTGTTATCAATGAGGGATATATTCATTTATCAATAAGAAGATGGATATATTCATTTATGTTATCTATTGAGGTAAATAGAGGACAAGGCTTTAAAAAGATAGGTGTTATCAATGAGGGAATACTTCACCTTTAAATTACAATAAAGATTGAATGAAGAGCATACTTTACTTAAAGTAGGAAGGCTATTACAACAATACATTATTGATTATGACATGGCAATTGAAGAAAAAAGATTTTGATGGATTAGAAATAATCAAAAGAAATTAAGAGCTAATATATACAATGGGTTAATGGATGCTATATTGCATGGTGATCATGATATCAAGAAATTTGGAAAGACTACAATTCCTCCATCATCACATACTAATGGACTAAGATATAGAGTCTAAAACTACCAAGATGCTATAGAAAATAAAATTCATTGAATGGCTTCAAACAAACAATAGATATGAAGATTGTAGCATTTAACTTATGCAGATTTTCCAATACGATGGGTATGGAATGATAAAGAAAAGAATTAGACAAGGAGGAAAAAGGGGAAAATAATAGGTGGGATATACTTTGCATATCCTTCAAGTAGAGAGTGTTTTTATTTATGTATACTATTGAATGTTGTTAAAGGTTGCACTTCTTTTGAGAATTTTTAAACAGTTAATAGAGTGGTCTATCTAATATTCAAAAGTGCATATTTTGCATTAGGATTATTAGATAATGATAAGGAATGATATGATTATCTCATTGAATCATCATTGTGGGCAACACGTGATCAATTAAGTCACCTATTTATCATAATAAAACTTTATTATCAAGTTGCTAATGCAAGATAATTGTAGGAATCCAATAAGATGCTTCTATTAAAAGATATACTTTCAAGTCAACGTCGCAGGTTGAAACTGACTAATGAATAAATTGAGATGTATGCATTACTGGAAGTGGAAAGTATACTACTAACATTTGATAAAAGCCTATGAGATGATGATATGCCTATCCCGTATTCTTCTTTAATTAGCAATAATACAAATAGATTGCTTAATGAATGCATAATGCCTTAAATGCATGCCAAAAAATAGCATATGATGCTATTATAGAATTGATGGATAATAAGAGTGGCAAGATTTTCTTCATTACTGGGCATGAGGAACCGATATTGCATCGATATTACCCGATGCAATATCTAGAATTGTTGCTTTGTTATTACCAAATGGATAAACCATACACTCTCAATTTCATATCCCTTTAGAAGTGATTGTAGAATTAACATGTGAAATACGACATGGAACACAATTAGATGAACTATTATATAGAACATCATTGATAATTTGGGATGAGGCACCCATGGTAAATAAATTTTATTTTGAAGCATTAGATAAAATCTTAAGAGACATTTTAAGTTTAAAATATGCTTCAATACGAGATAAGCCTTTTGGTGAACTTACAATTGCATATGGTGGAGACTTTTGATAAATACTACTTATTATCTAAAAGGAAAAAAAGCAGATATTATGGCTTTTTCATTAAAGTCATCTTATTTATGGTCATCCTTCATAGTATTGCACCTTCAACAGAACATGTGCCTCTATACAATGGACAACGATATTGCCAAGGTAATAAAAATATCATAGTTTGAAAAATGGTTATTGTAAGTTGAAGATGGATCTAATTTCCATGATATTAATAGAGAACTTATCAAACTACCTCTGGATCTTATTTTGCATTGTCATGAAAATCCAATGAAGTAATATAGTAATGTGTTTTTTGTTGAAGCAATATACCCATCACTTTTAGAAAAATATAGTGGTGTTTTTTTTGCAAGAAAAGGGTGATACTAACTCCAAAAAATCACAATGTTCATGAATTGAATGACTATATACTTGATCAAATTCCAGGAGATGAGAAGATATATTTCAATTCTAATAGCATCTATAAGTCATCTATAAATCTAGTAGAAGTGAATATGTTATATACAATAAAATTTCTCTACAATCTTAAATTTGATGCTATTTTGAATCATGCAATTATATAGCCATTATCATTTTTGGTATTTTTTATGATCAATTCGACATTTTTTTAAGATATAATTATGTATATACATATATACAATATTATTTATGAATTTTAGTAGCTATATGATACATAGTTCTTCCTTAATTAGGATTCTTTCTATTGTATTAATATATATATATATATATATATATATATATATATATATATTATCCATTTTAATCAATTTAATTATCCTAGGCAGGCGAGCAAGTATAAGCATGAAATAAAACATATAACACAATATAGCATGACAATAATCATAGCAGATAGAGGGTGGTATAAATGATATGGCATCATGATATGGGAAAAGAATAGATGACATGGAATAAGCATGATTTATAACATGATATAGCATAGGCATGACATGTGGGATGACATGACATAGGCATGATATGTAAGATGACATGGCATAACCATGACATGACATAGCATACTTCATATAGCAATGATAAAACAAATATAGCAACATAATAAAGCATAGTAACATGAATAAAAATTAATAATGGTATGAGGAAATGGATTGAAAGAGATAGGGGATACATGATGAAATAAGGCTAAATCATACATATTAGGGAAAACTAATAAAATAAAGACTTATTCTATTATAAAGGATCTTCAATAATACAAAAATCTGAGCCGTATAGCAACATCTCCTCTACTCAAAAAAAATAACCTCTGGCAATACAAGCCAAAATGCATAAATGAAAAATGCAAACAAATGATGTTAAGCAATAAAAGGAATGTTGGGATATGGTTGAACAATTCAATGCCATATGAAAGCATGAATCAAAGATCAAATCCCTAGAATATATCGGTAACATTCATGAAACAAGGAATAAACATGAGTCAGATTATGAAAATAAATCAATTTTAATCAAAATCATTCATAGATGTAATTGAAAGATTCTAAGATCACATGTGGTATCACTTAGAAATAAGTCAACATCCAATTAAGGTTAATCATGTCAACAAACTCAAAATTGCAATTAAAATGACATTTAATTAAAGAATTAAGCAAAATTAAGTTGATTTAATAGCAAAATCAATCAAATTGATCATGAAAATCAAAATTGGAAGACTCTAACATCCTTAAGCATCAATTAGAGCATGAATCAACATCTAATTTGACTCCAATCATACCAATTACAATTAAATTATGTTAAAAATAACATTTAACTTAAATAATCAACTTTGAGGTCAAAATCATTGAAATTTGAATAATTTATGATGAATCCAGATTATTAGGATCATTGTGAGATCATAACTATTATTGGAAACTTTAAAGAAATAAAAAATTGAAGCAAAAATGATTGAATTTTTATCAACTCAAGCATTATATACATCACATTAATGTATATATGCATCACACATAATAAAAATGAAGGTATATGCATCACAAAAAGTGATATGTGCATCATATGAAGTGAAAAACAAACTACATGCATCATATAGAATAATATATACGTCATATGAAGTTGTTTGCCAAAAGAGGAAAACCATGTTTTTTGGTCAAAATCATGAATGTAAATCAATTATTTGACTATCAAAGATTATTTAGGTCATTAGCAAGCCCTAAATGCTATTGTAGCACTCAGAAACAAGTAAAATCACAAGCAAAACCCACCAAATCAATGAAAATCAAAGAGAGAAAAGGAAAAAGTGGAAGGAAAATCAACTCACCAATGCTTAGTAGACCTTAATATTCAATTTCCAAATATGATTAGGGTTTGAGTGAGATCTCTAACTTCATACATTGCATGGAGTGTTATATGCGATGCATGAAGTTGAAAAGTGAACTTCATGCTATGCATAAAGTTAAAGAATCACTTCATGCTACGCATGAAGTTGAAGAATCACTTCATGTGTCGGCTTACACGAGCTATAAACTAGATGTATCGTATGTCCAAATGATTCATAAGACTATGAAACATATGTGTGCAACTTGTTTTTGATAACAGGAACCTATGTCAAGCCATATCAAGAAGAGAGAAAGTTCATAACATGTGCGCATAAAAAGGCCAGCATAATGTGCCATCTTATATGAGCCAAAAATTGGACACACCATATAACCAAATGGTTTTTAGAATTACAAAAAGCATGTATACAACTCGAAGTAAAAAATGGAGTATTGCACTAAGCTGTATCAAGGAAAATCTAAAAATGCACATATACAGGTGAAAGTCTAGGGCCAACAGTTTACCCCTGATTAGAATCATTCTAGAATGATATAAATGAAAGTTGATAGAATGAGATTTAATTACCACATGGATTTTCACCCAAAGTCAAGGATAGTACTTGGTTAATGCCTAAGTTGAGGCTCATAATCAATGCTAAGAAAATAAATATAATCCACTGGGGATAATCCATTGAGGATGCTCATGACAAGATATGCAATCAACACTGGTCAACATGTAGTGCTTATGTTAAGGCTTGTAACCTAATATTACCATTAGGAGCTTGATGCTTAGTCAAGATGACCAATGTTGATTGATATGCACCCAATTCTGCTATTCAAAGCCTGATGCTTGGGTGAGGTAATCAAAGTTGATCAAGGGACCTTGCTATTAAAGTCTGTCTATCCAATTCTACCATTAAGAGCTTGATGCTTAGGCAAGGCAATCAAAGCTAATCATGCTACTGGACTGATGGCTTTACTTCGTGGCTTAAAAATCATATAAAGTCTGAGTTTAGATACCTGTTACTAGGGTTTAGGAACTAAATGCTTAACTCTATGATCGTTACTAGATCAAGCAGTCAACTATGGAACCTTGGGGATCAATTACTGGATCAAGGTGAATAACTACTGGTTTTAAAATGATAAATTATTGGATCTAAGCTCACACCATCATATATATATCTGATACCTCCAAAAATAGCATTTAGGGTCCACTGGCTTGACTAGGAGTCAAAGGTTTGACTAAAACTAATCGTCTATAGGATCGATTTCCTATCTATGCCAGACATGGAAAAACAATTTGTCAATGAAATTGTAATTGAAATAATTAAAGAAATACCTAAATTTTTTAGTACCAGTTTACTAAATTCTGATCAATTTTCTAAATTTTTCAGACATTGTAAGTCATGAAAATTGAACTCGTTGGTGAAATCTAAAAATTATGAAATTTTTTAAGAAAAATTGAATTGTCAAAAAGATACGATTAGAGGCATTATCATATGAAATTAACTTTATATGAAGAAAATGGGTTGAGATAACGTGGCCCAGCCCACAAGGCGTAGGCCTTATATAAGGAGAAGACCTTTCCTTCATAATACACACTTACACATTCTCAGAAATCAGATTTCTCTCAACACTCTCCCAACCACTTCAACAATGGCAAGAAATAGGATGTTGCCCATGGCTTGGGGTCTTACCTTCATCTTGAGCTTCATGTTTAGCAAGCAGAATGCCTGCAATGTTTACTTTGAAGCCATTCTTGGCCACCAAATTTAAGAATCCTTTGCTTTGGATTTGCATCAATCTTGAGCACTACCAGAAAAGGTATGGATTCTCAAAATTTTGCTCATTTAAATGTATTTAGGGAAAGAAAATACACTTTTGCCAAGGTTTTGCTACCGTTAAGCTCAAATTTTAGATGTTTTGATCATGTTAACCTTGTAGATTATGGCTTACGAGTTTGGGTTGCTTTCCAAACTAGTGGTCTCAAGCAGGTTACCTCTTGGTTTTCTTTGTATGCTTACATGTAGTGTCCAACATAAGAGGATAGAGATAGAGTTAGATGCATTGAGGGAGCACCTTAATGAACTCACCTAGGATAAGGTAAATGAGAATATTATAAGTATAAAGCTAAATGAAATTGGTCTAGAATATACTTGAGTAGGCAATTATTAATTTTATTTGATGAATGCAGATCTGTCCTGATCCATGGTATAGTATACCCCTTCCTAGATATATTGAGACATCAACATATAGGGATGAGTGACATGTTGATTGAGTGTCTAGAGCATCATTTCTTCTATCTAGGAGAGCACATCATCAACTAACGTTAGGGCCCAACAAGTCATATGGAGCACATCACAGCACATCGAATGATGTTCTGGTCATCCTGTATCAATGCTGACCTAGAGATCATAACTGTATTGACCGATATTCCTAAGAGTGATTATCTATCGGAGTCATCTATGGATTATTCGACTTTCATCCAAGCACGACTATTGAGGCCCGTGGAGCTATCTACTAGTAGAGGGTAGAGTGCTAGAGCTGGTGGGTCTTGTTGACCTGATACATTTAGTGATGGGAGAGGGTCATGTGGCTCTACTAATATGGTTGGGAGCTCTCAAGGGAGAGATAATCTTAAGAGGGCATAGAGTATAGCATTTGGGATGATACTATAGATTGAGGCGATGAGCCCCGAGGTACCTCTTGGCTTCAAGTACCCATATGGCTTTATCAAGGGATAGCTTCTGTGGTCGTAGAACCCTTATGTGCAATTGTGTGATAGAGATGGATGCCCTCATGAGGTGATATTCCATGTACCAAAGAGAGAAGAGGTTACATTTGCTCTTTTGAATACCACTTATGTAAGTAACACTTCATGCATTAACATGCTTCTAATTTTGTTGATCTTTGGTTGTGATATTGATAACCTATACAGGTGCCTCAAGATGCCATGGTAGATGTCTCAAACTACTGACTGGGCTATGTTAATATGATAATATATAGATGTTGGAGTTACATGTGAGTACCTATAACCTGTGTTATACGAGATGTTTATGCATGCATGCTTGACTTATATGCTTATATGATCATGTAATGTAGGGATATTATGGTGATATGACTAAGTCACGTAAGGTCTATGTTATGATATTAACATAGCCTAGTCAGTTGATGTCACCCCATTGACTGAGTGTCTGGTGCGTTACAATATCAAGGCAGAGTCTCCCAGTCCTAGGTCAAAGGAAGGTCAAACTTACGATGATGATGAGTAGTGATACAACATCAGCCTTCATAGCACTATGTAACATCTCCTAACTTCTGTACTAGAACCAATAGTAGGATTGTGTAGCCTTGCATGGCTTTAACTTAGTACACTCAAGTTATGGTGTACAAACATTGAATATTGTTGGATGCATGGACATTGTATCTTTTTAGATTTGATAATGAAATCCATGATATTTGCTACTATTATTCTTATGTAAGAATATTCTTATGCTATAAAGCAAATGACAGCTACTCATACTAATCCTGATAAGTCTGTACTATTTTAGCCAAGATCCTCTTGATCATCTTATTGGTCGTTTTGACTACCCCATTAGCTTGAGAACAATATAGAGAAGATTGATGATGCTTGGTTCTATATCTCTCTAACAAATTAAATACTTGGCCCTGGAACTGCACTTAATTGTCAGACACTAAGTGATGCAGTACCCCATATTAGCATATGAGATTCTTTTTTATAAACTTGGAAACCTACTTTGCCCCCAATTTACTATAAGATTCTGCTTCCATCCATTTATATAAGTAGTCAATGACTACCAATATATATCAATGCCCATTAGAAGAATTAAGATGAATCTCACCCATAATATTAATCCCCCAGGTTAAGAAAGGCTATGACATCATCAAATTCTGTAATTCAATAAGTGGAATATGATTTAGATCTCCATGAATATGATATGATATTCATGACATCATCAGAGAAATTATATGTAGCCTGTCTCTATAGTAAGCAAAAAATAAACTTGGCATAAGATCTTTTTATACAAAGTGAATCCATTCATGTGAGACCTATAAGCTCCAGCATGCACTATCTACATGACTATTTTGATCTCCTTCCCAATATGCATCAAAGTTGTAGACCATCAACCGTTATTCTGTATAAAATACCTTGACGCTAGGTAAAGGTAGCTTAGCAATCTTATTAGCTTCCTCCAGATAGGCTCTGGTTCTTAGAATGTTCATGATATTAACATACCATGGAGTTTCATCTTACTGGTTTAGCGCCATAACCCATTCACCCTCATAGTAAGGAACCCTTGATTGCTCGATGATTACAGGCTGAATTTGACATTATATATACTAAAGTCAGTGTAGCCAAAGTATTAGGTATTTGATTCTCATTATGTGGAGTATAAATGAATTTACATGAGCTGAAATTACAAACCATAAGCTTCATATATTCAATGTAAGGCTTGAGCCTTTCTTCTTTAACATCCCATTCAGTCATGGATTGGTGCATGATAAACATTGAATCACCAAATACCTCCACTTTTTGGCATCAATCATTAATAGTACTTTGAGTATAAACAAACATGCTTCATACTTAGCCATATTATTAGTGACTAAGAAGCTCAACTGCTTCAAGAGCATAATTAGTTCACCTTTAAGAGTCATCATCATAACCCCTATGCCTGCACCTCTTTTATTAACCGCACCATCAAAGTGCAATTGCCATTTATAGACATCAACTGCTCCCAAGTGCTCATTTAGAAAGTCTAGTTCAAAAGTTTTAGACTCATCCACCAACTTAGATGTTAAGAATTCAATAATCGCTCTACCTTTGATCACTTTCTTAATGATGTACTACATATCAAACTCTGATAATAAGATTAACCACTTGGAAAGCTTTCCCACCAATGGAGAAGCTTATGGGATTGACCTTGGAGATTGCTTGAAATACTTCATAGGATCGACCTTGGAGATCGCTTGAACTTGATATGATTAGAAGTAATATATGAGCTTCTTAGTGACCCAGACTATAACCATGCATAACTTTTCAACAATGTTATACTTACAATCTATTAGCAATAGTTTTTTACTTAGATAATAAACAATATGCTTAACTCTAGCTTCATTCTCCTGACCATAACTCTCAAATTTGAATTGATAATTCTCATCCTAAACCAAAGGCTAGTTCTTTCTTAAAAGTTTAAAAATAGGCTCATACATAGTAGTGAGCTTAGCAATATATCTTCTAATATATTGGAGCTGTCTTAAAAATCCTCTAATTTTAGTCTCAATTTTAGGAATAGGCATCTCACAGATTAACTTTACCTTGTTGGGATCCACCTCGATACCCCTTTGATTGACTATATAATCCAATAGCTTGTCAAACATCACCCTAAATATGCACTTCTGCGGGTTCAGCCTGAGCCTATACTTCTCAACCTGCATTAGAAATTTATCAAGAGTAGCTAGATGCTCTTCCTTAATGGAAGACTTCACCATCATGTTATTTACATAGACATCAACCTCTTTATGGATTAGATAATGTAACAAGGTTATTATGACCCTCTAATAAGTAGCACTTGCATTATTTAGACTGAAGGGTATGACCTTGTAGTAATAGGTCCCATATTCTGTGATGAAAGCTGTCTTCATTTTATCCACAATAACCATGAGGATTTGATTATGCCTAGAAAACCCATAAGCAAATGAGTACAAAGAACTAGTAGTTGTACTGTTGACTAGTACATCAATGTGAGGCAAAGGAAAGTCATCCTTTGGGCATGCCTCATTCAGGTCCTTGTAGTTTACATAGACCCTGGCCCTATCATCTTTCTTGGGAACCAAAATCATATTGGCCAACCATTCAAGATAGTTAACCACTTCAAGGAACTTAGCATTCAACTACTTCTGGATATCCTTCTTGACTTTTTGAGCCCATTCTGGTCAAGGTCAACTTAGCTTTTGCTTAACTGGCTTGAACTCAAGCTTAATCAGAAGTTTATGTTCTGTTATAGTTCTATAAATACCCGACATATCTTCATACCTAAAGTAAAGGCTTTTATATGCTGTTTCAACACTTTGATAAGTTTTATTCTCTTATTAGAAGAGGAAAAGACTTATCATCTGTGCCAATGTTAACAATTTCTATGTATGATACGTTAATGTCAAAAATGCTTATGTAATGCTCATGTTTATGCACAATGCCATCAAAATACACATTGTAAATATAAGTAACATTATTTTTCATTGCATTAAATTTTGAAGGGATTACGTAATTATCAAATAGTTCAGAAATAGGAACATCATTGTTCTCATATAAAAGTTCATCAAAAGTACTATCTACTAAGGTGGCAATGTCCTTGTAGACCTTTTGAAGTAATAGATCCCCTATATCCAAACTCTATAGGTTGGTCTCTAGTGCGGTAATTATAGTGGGTTCCGGCTCGAGGTGACCGATGGTGGGATTAATAGCATCACCAAAGATCTAAAAAGCATTATTAGAGCTGATGGTGGATGAAGTGGCAGTGACCTTCTTAGGTGTTGCCAATGTTGATAAATCACAAATATCAAAGAAATCATCCGAGTTAGGTAACTCAAGAGTACAATCATATTGAGTCTCTCCTTGGATAAAGGCAACCGTTTTATAATCCTCTAACTTGTTCAAGGTATAGGGGTCAAACCTGATGTAGTATCTCTCTTCCTACATCAACTAGACCCTACTGGTACCAGCCCAGACCTTTACCAAGTATGAAGTTCATGTTATCCAAGATTCTCTCCATAACGAGACTCGGTTGGTATGAGTATAACTCAAGTTGTCTGATGGCAGCAAACTAAAAACCATAATCAATTATGATAGTAACCACACCCTCATCATTTCCAAAATTATGAATTCCACCACTAACTTGATTGGCCTGACTGTAACAGTAGCAGTTAAGGTATTAGTAACCTCTCATTTGGACTTATCATATACCCTGATGATGGTCTTAGATGGCTTTAAATCTAAAGGTTGAATCTTGAGCTTAGGCAATACCTTAAGTGAGAAGACATTGATGCCTGAACTATCATCCACCATAGTATAGAGAGTGGAAAAGTTCATGATGTATACCCTGATGAAGAGCACCTTGTTATGACAGATACCCTCAGCCAGTAAATCTACGTAAGAAAAAGTGATCATACTGGACTTTCAATTAACCAACTAACTCCTTATTCTTCTTATTGAAGGCAAATACTGATGAAGAAATCCTCATGCTAGAGAGTGCCTTGACGATGTCCGTTGATGTTGCTGGAACGATAGCAATAGGTTCTAAATACTGATGTTAGCCTGAGTCTTCTTTAATTGTTTGATCATGACATTCTCAGGCTAAGCAACCTCTTTACCCTTATTAGCAGGTTGTATGGCTAGAACCCTACTTAGACCAAAGTCATCCATAGTGGGTATAACCTCTGTTGACTTTTTCAGAGCATATGATTTCTTCCCAAGTGTTGACACTGCATTTTTGCCCCCTGCATGTGCATGCTTAGTTACCCCTTTTAGGCACATATTGTGACTTGTTTACTTATTGGGATGGCTTGATATGGGTTTCCATTCCTATAATTAAATCATAAATAGGGGTTTTATGCTATTACATGTCATTTGGGTCTACAGTATGACCTCTATTTAGCCCGTGTAAGGTGGCACCCTTGGTAGCCCTCCTTGCACGTGCATGCTTAGTTACCCCTCTTGGGCATATATTACTACCTATTTCCTTATTGAAATGGCTTGAAACGGGTTCTTATTCCTAAGATTAAGTTGCATACATGAACTTTATGCACTCACATGTCACTTAGGCCTATAGTATACCCACCATTTAGCCCATGCAAGATAACACCCTACATAAGCCTCCAACTAGCATAGTTGGAGAAAGGGGACTTTATCCCACATTGCCAACCTTAAGGTTGGCACACCTCCCAAGGCTCCTATAAATACCCTTGGGTATTAGCCTTATGACACATACACATTTTAGCATAGAATAAAATTTTAATTCTAATGCATAAGCTCTTTAGGAATTAAAATAAACACATTATTAAACATTTAATTAGGATTAATGATAAATTTGATTCACTAAAACCCTAAGCTTATAAGGATTTGGAGGAAGGGCTTCTAGCCTTGGTAAGTCATATTTTTCTTTAACTTTTTAATTTAATTTAGCTTTACTGTCATGTTTAGCTTATTGACATATTTAACTTTACTATCATGTTTAGCTTATTGCCATATTTAGCTTTATTGTCATGTTTGGCTTACTGCCATATTTAGATTTAATGTCATTGTGATATTTAGCTTTCTTGCCATGTTTAGCTTATTTCCATATTTAGCTTTACTATCATGTTTAGTTATTACCATATTTAGCTTTACTATCATGTTTAGCTTATTGACATATTTAGCTTTACTGTCATGTTTAGCTTATTACCATATTTAGCTTTATTGTCATGTTTGGCTTACTGCCATATTTAGCTTTAATGTCATTATGATATTTAGCTTTACTGCCATGTTTAGCTTATTTCCATATTTATCTTATTTCCATATTTAGCTTTACTATCATGTTTAGCTTATTGCCATATTTAGCTTTACTGTCATGTTTAGCTTATTGCCATATTTAGCTTTACTGCCATGTTTAGCTTATTGCCTTATTTAGCTTTAGTGCCATATTTAGCTTTACTGCCATATTTAGCTTTACTGCCATGTTTAGCTTATTTTCATATTTAGCTTTACTGCCATATTTAGCTTTACTCCTATTTTTAGCTTATTGTCATATTTAACTTTACTGCCATGTTTAGCTTATTACTATATTTAGCTTTACTACCATGTTTAGCTTATTGCCATATTTAACTTTATTGCTCTGTTTAGCTCATTGCCATATTTAGCTTCACTTTCCATATTCAGCATTATTTCCATATTTACCACTTTTCATGTTTGACATACTTTCCATATTTGGAACTTTCCTCTTTTTGAAACTTTCTTTTTTTGTACTTTCCATATCTATGCATTAAAGCTAATGTTATTCGAGGATTTCCTAAAGTGGAGAAGATATTACAACACATGTTGGAATTTATGTCACGCCTTACCGTAACATGCTCCCGTAAAATAATTAATGATCTCCAATACGTGGAAACCACTAATTACTCTACAAGGGATTTCTATGAAATTTTTTTTTTAAATTCTATTTTGTGTTTACCTGTATATGAAATAATGATGCATCGTTCTAGGATTTACGGAAAACTTAGTCCCTGTGTTACACTCTTACATTTATTGCCTTACAGATGAATTTAATTTAATTATAAAGTTAAATTTACTCCTAACCAAGTCCTTGTCCTCAGATACTTCTGCTGAGTTGGTCCTTTGGAAAATCCGTGCTCGCCATCATCTGTTAACCTGCGTCCATCAAATGACGAACGCTGAGTATAAAACTCAGTGGTGCTTAAATACATAATATATGAAAATAATGTTCATTCATGTATCGTATATGT